>JZKD02S1056755.1:117659-146710 GCA_000966675.3 Picea glauca
GTGGCAGACATGGCTATTGCTAAAGGACTGACAAACAATGGCATAGGAATCAAAGTTTCCTCCAATTACTTGACTCGGTCCTTCAGTCTGGCATTTTCGGCCTTAATGCCTTCAATGGAATCATCAAGAGCATCTCATGTTGCTTTGTGAAGTCAAGAGATTTGGGATGGCCACATGTTCTCAAGGTTAACTTTTGAACGAGATTTCCCTTTCTTATTTTTTACATCTCTCTTTTCAATAATTAATTTTTTAAACTCACTGTAAAAAAGAACGCTCTGGAATACGAAGGATTCATCTTCGTAAAAAATATTGGTATCAACTATGTCCATTGGGCGACTATGTTGGGTCGCGTCTCCGGGCGGATCAAGGTTGTGGAATATGCTATCCAAACTAGTCTCAAGTTCCATGTTCTCACTCTAAATTTCGGGCTCTTCCGCCTGCCCTACAATTTTTTTTTCTCTTCTTCTCCACAGGAAGCTTGTGAGAACTAACAATTTTAGGGTCAGGAGGGTTGTTATCTCCTCCTCTGTTTGAAGAATTATGGGTTTCTTTCTTACTGTGGTGGGCTATTGGAGCATTTCTCCGGGATGTACTTTTGGGAGTGTTATTTGGCGATTGAGCACTCTTCTCATTGGAGCCTTTTCCTTGTTGCTTTTACAATTCATTGGTGCTTTGAAATGTGTCCAGGTCACCGACATCAGAAGCAGGAGTGTTGTCGTCAGTGTCTCTATTTTCGCTTAGGTGTCTCTGGAAAAAAGAATTGCCGAGGCCAACTGTAAGTAAATGTTCTAAAAAAATTCGATTAGGGTCTAACCCTCTTAGCCTTTCAACATATGTTAGGTTCAAGTTGTTGAAATGGGATGGGAATTCGTCAATTTTGTTGACGTTTCTCATGGAATATATGCAACCAATAGTTGTAGTGCCTTGTTATTTCTGTAACAAACATTCTATTCGTAATGTAACATGGAAGGAGAGCAGGTTTTTCCTTGGAGCCAAAAATCCTTATCACACTGTATTTCTCCATTTGTTCAAGTGCCCCCTTCTTGTCCAAAAACTTGGTTGCCTGGTCATATATGCGGGGAGCATCTTATCCTAATAACAAAACTTTGAAAACATAGACAAAGTCATTAAAAACCTCATAAAAACAATGGGAGGACTTGTGCTTTCACGAGGCTTGGTACCAGAAGGTTACTAGGTCGAATTCCCAGTTCACCTTCTTGGACAGAGATAGATTTGGAAACTGACAGCAACGTGCTATCACGAAAACCAAGTAGGATGACATATAAAATTTCTTCTCATTTTTGAAGATTGACAATTGGGAACATATTTCATGGGAAATTAGCTTCCCCCAATAAAAAATGGCTTGTTCCTTGACTGTGAAAACAAAATATAAAGTACCATGCAGGAAATAGTTATTGTTGATTCTTGTCTCGTTATTCTTGTAAACAACCAGGCAATTTCCCGAAATAGATTTCTAAATGAACTAACCTGCAAGTTTGTGATATCTTCAGGAACTGCCATCAGGTCTTCCAGTAACTCGAGCAAGAGGCCCAACTCGTTATTATGCTTTGTTAGGAACTTCTTGGAGTCTTCTCCTCTGAACGTCAATGTTGGCTCCGACAATCTTAACATATGGAGGAAGACCTCGAGTGACAAAGAAACAAAAGAGTGGTCCCATAATGGAATAATTATTTGGCCTAAAAAATATTTATCAGTGCACCAAGAGATCATCTCCTTACAGTCAAAAACTTCAAGGACACAGCCTGCATGAAGATGCCCTGGACCACAGGAAGTTATGGTCCTTGCGCCCGAAGATGTTCACTGTATCTCCATAGAATTGTTGTCGAGATGGTGCCATAAGTTTATGAGAATGTCTGTTTGCTCCAAACGATGCTTGAAATGAACAATTGGAGGGGATAATATAACCCTCCACAAATGTTGGTTCAATGCGTGTGAATGGGAAATCTCCTCGAGCCTTTCGCTCATTAATGACAATCTCTATGGGTGTTGCATGATGATCTATTAACAATAAAGATTACTTATTGCATACTTAGAAGTGCGAATGTGGTGTGTACGACGAAGAGCAATTAAGGATTGGAGGTTTCGTGAACGCACCAACCCGACGACATGCGAACGACATTCCATGATGTTTGAATTTAACACTTGGGAGGGATAATATAACCCTCCACAAATCTTGGTTTAATGCGTATTAATGGGAGATATCCTCGAGCCTTTCGCTCATCAATGACAATCTATACGGTTCTTGCATGATGAGTTCTTAGCATTAAAGCTTACTAATTGCATATTTAGAAATAAGACCTTACACACACACACACACACACACACACACACACACACATATGTTTTTATAAACAATTTTTAATTATAAACAAGTGCGAAGGTGACAGAGACGGGGAAGAGAAAGTAAGGAATTTCCAAGTATGAAAAGTGGTCAGACAAGCTTCAAAATAGGGTTACAGGGGATACTCAAGAGAGGTGAGTGTCCGACGGTCAAATTGTATGTCTCAGAATTTTTGACTGCAAAACGCGTAAAACAAAAGAGGGCACGATGGGGCAGTTCAACGGCCGGTTTGTATATTTGTGGAATTCCGGGAAAGTGGCTAAGTATGGAATAGGGAAACGGTCAGTCAGACTCGTTTTCAGAATTAAGGATTGAATATTTCGTGAACAGGCCAACCCGATGACGCACAAATGACATTCCATGATGTTTGAAATTAACACTCAGAAGGGATAATATAACCCTCCAGAAATCTTGTTTTAATGCGTATTAATGGGAGATCTCCTCAAATCTTGGTTTAGCATTAAAGATTACTAATTGCATACTTAGAAATAAGACCTTATATACATACATACATACATATAATAATAATAATAATAATGTTTTTATAAAAAATATTTTTTATTATAAATAAGACTTATATATATATATATCAAAAGTTGTCGGACGGGATTGAAAGTAGGGTTGCAAGGGATACGGAGGAGAAGTGAGTGCTCGACGATCAAATTAGATGTCTTTATAATATATATATATATATATATATATATATATATATATATATATATATATATGTTTTTATAATTTTTTTTTTATTATAAACAAGTGCGAAAGTGACCAGGACGGGGAAGAGAAAGTAAGGAATGGCCAAGTATGAAAAGCGGTTGGACATGTTTTAAAATAGGGTTACAAGGGATTCTCAGAAGAGGTGAGGACTCAACAGTCAAATTGTATATCTCAGAATTTTTGACTTCAAAAGGTGTAAAAGGCAAGTGTTCACGATGGGGCAATCTAGCGGCCGATTTGTATATTGGCGGAATTCCTGGTGTTGTTTGCAGGTCGTGGAACAATGGAAGGGAAAGCTTGAGCCCGCCTGTCTGGGAACCCACAATCGAAAAAGTGGCCAAGTATGGAATAGGGAAATGGTCGGTTGGACTCATTTTTGCTAATATATTGAAATTTGTAATAGATATCCCATTACCTAGCAAGATATTTTTTTCATGTATATCGCGGATTTTCGGGTGCTATTCGTAGGTCATGGAACAATGCAAGGGAAATCTTGAACCCGCCTATCCGGGAACCCACAAGTGAAAAAGTTGGTAAGTATGGAATAGGGAAATGGTCGGTGCAATTCATTTTCACTAATATATTGATATTTGTAATAGATATCCCATTGCCTGGTAGGATATTTTCTGCATGTTTTTGGACAAGTTGTGTAGGGATAGTTATTAGGATGGTCTCCTCGAGGCATGGTGAGCTGTCAGCATTAAACCTCAGTTATTGCATACTTGGAAAGAAGTGCGAAGGTGGCAGGCACAAGAAACAATGATTAGGAATTGGATATTTCGTGAACTTGCTAACCCGACGATCCGCGAAAGAGATTCGCTGAAATGGAGAAGTATGGAAAGAGGATGAACGAGCTTCAAAATGGGGTGACAATAGTTCCACAGGAGACGTGAGTACCCGACGGTCAAATTGTAGGTCTCATAAATTTTGAGTGCAAATTGTATAACATGGAAGAGGGTATGATGTGAGAGTTCGGTTGTAAATTTGTATATCACAGAAGTCAGGGTGTTGTTTGCAGGTCACGGAACAATGGAAGTGCAATCTAGAACCTGGTTTCCCGGGAATTTGTGATAAAAAAAGTGGCTAGGTATGGAATGGGGAAGCGGTTGGTCGGAGTCGCGATATAAAAGCACAGGTGCAAATGTGAACCCATGAGTCGGCCAACCCGTGCAGCTAGACATTTTCGAAAAAAAATGACTAAGTAACGAGAAAGAGAAAGTAGAGGGGAAAGAGAAATGAGATTTTGGTTAAGTATAGAAGAGGGAAAATAAGGGCTAATATATTCAAATCTGTAATAGATATCCCATTTCCTAGAAATATTTTTTTTGCATGTTTCTAGAGAAGTTGTATACTTATTGCATATACTTGGAAAGAAGTGTGAAGGTGGCGGGCACAGGAACATCGACTAGGAATTGGAAATTTCCTGAACCCGTCAACCTGCCAATCCATGAAAGAGATTCCAAGAAATAACCAAGTGTGGAAAGTGGTCGGACATGCTTCAAAATAGGGTGATAAGGGTTTTCGAGGAGATGTGAGGCCCCGACAGTCAAATTGTATGTATCAGAACTTTTGAGTGCAAAATGTGGAACACGAAAGAGGGGATGATGTGGGAGTCCGTAAGTCAATTTGTATATTGTGGAAGCCGGGGTGCTATTTGCAGGTCAAGGAACATTGGAAGTGTAGTCCGCCTATCCAGGAACCCGCAAGCGAAAAAGTCGGTAAGTATGGAATAGAGAAACGGTTGATGGGACTCGTTTCGCTAATATATTGATATTTGTAATAGATATCCCATTACTTGGCATGACATTTTCTGCATGTTTCTGGACAAGTTGTGTAGGGACAATTAGTATGAATGTCTCTTGGAGGCATGGTGAGATGTTAGCATTAAACCTCAGTTATTGCATACTTGGAAAGAAGTGAAAAGGTGGCGGGCACATGAAACAACGATTAGGAAATGGAGATTTTGTGAACCCACCAACCCGACGTTTCACGAAAGAGATTTTAAGGAATGGCCAAGTATGGAAAGAGGACGCACGAGCTACAAAATGGGGTGAAAATAGTTCCCCAGGAGATGTGAGGACCTGAAGGTCAAATTGCAGGTCTCAGAACTTTTGAGTGCAAGCTATGTATCACGGAAGAGGGTGTGATGTAGGAGTTCGCCAGTAAATTTGTATATTGTGGAAGTCCAGGTGCTGTTTGCAGGTCACAGAACAATGTAAGTGCAATCTAGAGCCTGCCTGCCTAGGAATCCGCGATCTAAAAAGTGGCTAGGTATGGAATGGGAAGCGGTCGGACGGAGTCGCGATATAAAACAATGAGTGCAAATGTGAACCTATGAGTCCACTAACCGAGACAGTTAGACATTTTTGGAAAAATGACTAAGTAACCAGAAAGAGAAAGTAGAGGGGAAAAAGAAACGTGAATTTGGTTAAGTATAGAAGAGGGAAAATAAGGGATAATATATTCAAATCTGTAACAGATATTCCATTTCCTGGAAAGATCTTTTTTGTATGTTTCTGGAGAAGTTGTATACTTATTGCATATACTTGGAAATAAATATGAAGGTGGCAGAAACATGAAACAACGAGTAGGTATTGGAAATTTCTTGAACCTGCCAACCCGACGATCTGCGAAAGAGATTCCAAGAAATGGCCAAGTGTGGAAAGTGGTCAAACGAGCTTCAAAATAGGGTGACAAGGGTTCTCGAGGAGATGTGAGGCCCCGACGGTCAAATTGTATGTATTAGAACATTTCAGTGCAAAATGTGTAACACGGAAGAGGGGATGATGTGGGAGTCCAGAAGTAATTTTTCATATAGCAGAAGTCGGAGTGCAGTTTGTAGGTCATGGAACAATGGAAGTGAAATTTAGAGTCGGCTTGAGCGAGAAGCCACGATCTAAAAATTGGTTAGGTATGGAAAGGGAAAGCGCTCATTCGGAATCATGATATACAAGCATGAATAAAAATGTGAACCCGTGAATCCGCCAACTTGCGCAGGAAGACATTTTCGGAAAAAATGACTAAGTAACCAGAAAGAAGGGGATAAACGAGTGGGAAAATAAAAAAATGGAGGGAAATTTCTATAAGCGGGATTTGGTCTCAAACAATCCCCATTGTTGCAAAACCATCATTTTCTAGTCCAATATTTTATCCGCTTACTCGTTTTCTATTGTGCTTGTACCATTAAAAAGGGTGTGAGCAAACGCTTTGTTGAAGATTAGTTTTTATTGCAACTTGTGGGAGTAATTGTGTTCTTGATACATTCTTCCATGACTTTGACATATTAACTTAAGTATTAAACTTCTTGCATGATGGGTTGTTAGAATTAAAGCTTAATAATTGCATGTCTAGAAACAACAATGACAATCTTGAATTTTAATATTGTAGTTGATTTCATAGTCCCATTTGACTACAACTACCATAGATCAGTTTTTTTTTTTTTTTTTTTAATTTGCGAACAAGAAATTTGGTAATTTCATTAATAAAGTAAAAAGTGCTCAAATATAGGCCAGGGGATGGACAACTAATAAAATGTTCCCTTTTGGGGTAAAGGAATCAAGGAAGCGAAAGGGATATAAGAAATCGTTTTCTTAGCAAGGTTGAGATGAAAACAAAATTTCTAGGGTGGGGCCCCGACTGCCGCATCGTGATTTAGTCTTGCTATGTTCTATCTGTATTATGAATAGAATTAAATATTGGTTTGAAACTGTCTGTAATCCATTTTTGTTTCCATAGAAGCTTGATGGGATCAACACAATGCATTATCATATAATTGTTAAATGCTCCATATTAAATCAAATTACTTGAGCCAATACAATATTCAAGAACTACGAGACTATCAAACGACGCTAATGAGAAGAGGTGTTAAATTCAACAAAGAAGCAACAACCAAGATTCGTAGGAAATTTTTTTAATAGTAAATCCATAAAAAAAAAATACTGGGCAGTGTATATCTACCCATAGAAATTGGATTGATTTCTTTGCACCAAAACATTGAACATATTTTTCATAAACACAGGTACATGATCTACAAACAAAAAAGAAACATGCATACAATTCTGTGTTGTTCCTCTTGTGGGACAACATGCAGGATCCATCGAGATACTCTTCAACATGCATACAAAACTCATTACCATGCTTTTTTTAGGAAGTCCTTGCAATCTTCTCCTCAGAAGGTCAATGCTCACTGCCGCAATATCAATATCTTGCGGAAGACCTGAAGCGACAAAGAAACAAGAGAGTGGTTCTGCAGTGGAATAATTCCTTGGCTTGAAGCAGGTGAACAACATTCCTGCTCTTGATGTTGGGGACCTAAAGACATTGCAAGGCACCAATAAATTGTACAAATAACATGGAAAATCCCCCGACAAGAAGAGTTTCCAATCCGCAGCCACCACTGCAAAGAGAATGACATCTCGCAACATCGCTCTAATGGAGCACCCCAACAAGAAAGAAACCCAGTATTTTTCAAATGCAAGAGGACATAAGAACCCATCCTTGCAGTAAAATTGATAGTTCTCACAAGCTTCCCATGAGGAAGAAGATGAAAAACATTGTAGGGAAAGCAGAAGAGACCGAAACTGAAAGTTAGTACACACCAAGAGACCACCTCCTCACAATCAAAGACTTCAAGGACACAGGCTGCACGGGAAATTCCAGAGGCCCAAATTAGTCCATTATGGGCGGAAGGAGATGAGTAGTAGGAACATGCCTTGCACCAGTGAGACTTCTAGTCCTCATCATCTAAGATGTTAATTGTATATCCAGAGAACAGGAGAGTGGTCCCACAATTGAATAATTATTTGGCTTGAAATATATCTCTGGGAGCATCAAGAGACCATTTCCTTACACTTCCGCCTAGAACGAACTAATTTGGACCTCTGGAATTCCTACTCTCGAGTTGCAAAGCGACTATTGTGTTCAACATTGATTTCTTTTCTGAAACCCCTTCTTTTGGTCTTGTCAGGGCCGCCATCGCCGAGCTGAGAAGTGCCCCCCATTATGGTTGATTTCAATTTGAGCACATGAGTGGGAGAAACATCTACATTTCCATCATCCATTGCCGTATCATCGTCCATCAGATCATCTTCTTCCGACTTGAAATCGACCGCATCAACCTCTACGCTAGCCATCAACGCAGGTATGCAGCCTGTCGGAGCAGGAGGGGTTGCCTTGGAATTCTTTGGCTTGAAACATATCTCTTGGTGCACCAAGGGACCATCTCCTTTTTTGCTCATGGGCATAGGGAGATGAGTAGTAAGAAATATGCCCTGGAGTACTGGAACTTCTGGTCATCATACCCGAAGGTGTTTACTATATCTGGATAGAACTGTTGTCGAACTACTACCATAAGTTAATGAGAATTTCCATTTACTCCAGATGATGTTTGAAATGAAAATTCAGAAGGGATAATATAACCCTCCGCAAATCTTGGTTTAATGCGTATCAATGGAAGATCTCCTCGAGCCTTTCACTGATCAATGATAATCTCCACGGTTCTTTCCTAATGAGTTGTTACCATTAAAGCTTAGTAATTGCATATTTAGAAAAAAGTGCGAAGGTGGCGGTGGGGATGACGACGAAGAGTGAATAAGGATTAGAGATTTCGTAAAGGCGCCAAACAGATGACGTGCGAAAGAGATTGCATGATGCTTGAAATGAACACTTTTAAAGGATAACACAACCCTCCACAAATCTTGGTTTAATTCGTATCAATGAAAAATATTTTCCAGCCTTTCGGACATTAATGAAAATATTAACGGTTCCTGCACGATGAGCTATTAACATTAAAGCTTAATAATTGCATATCTAGAAAGAAGTGCGAAGGTGGCTGGGATGGCGAAGAGCGATTAAGAATTTCACATTTCGTCGATCTGCCAACCCACGAAAGAGATTCCAAGAAATGGCCAAGTATGGAAAGCGGTCGGCTAGGCTTCAAAATAGGGTCACAAGTTATACTTAGGAGAAGTGAGGGGCTGATGGTCAAATTGTATGTCTCCAAGCTTTTGACTGCAAAATGTGTAACACGGAACATGGCACAATGACGGATTTTGGTGGTGAATTTGTATATCGCAGAATTTCATGTGCTCTTTGTAGGTAGCGGAGCAATGGAACTGCAGTGTTGAGCAAGCCTGGCTAGGAACCGACCATGGTAATAGTGGCCAAGTATGCAAGGGGTAAGCGGTTGGTCGGACTCGTGATATAAAAGCATGCGAAATACTCAAAATAAGGAATATTGATGGGCTTGAAAACAATGCCACAAGTTCTACTCAGGAGACGTGAGGGCTCGATGGTCAAATTGTATGTATCCCAACTTTTGATTGCAAAATGTGTAACATGGAACATGGGACAATGACGAACTTCGACGTTCAATTTGTATATTGCAAAACTTCGAGTGTTGTATATAAAAGCATGAGACATTCAGAAAAACGACACATTCGGAAAAATGACTAAGTAACCAGAAAGGGAAGGTAAACAAGAAAAATAAAGGGGAATTTGGTTGCCAATTTGTAGATCGAGGAAGTCCGGGTGCTGTTTGCAGGCGTCGGAACAATGGAAACGCAACGTTGAGCCCACCTACCTGGGAACCCGCAATCCAAAAAGTTTGCCAAATATGAAACGGGGAAGCGGTCAATCATACTCGTGATATAAAAGTATTAGTGCTAATATGAAGACGTGAATCTGCCAACCCCATGCAGCTAGACATTTTCTGAAAAATGACTAAGTAACCAAAAAGGGAAAGCATAGGGAAAAAAGAAAGGGGATGCCAATTTTCGAAAGCGAGAATTGGTGTAAGAAAGCCCCATTAATGGTCTTAACAGTAACTATGAAGTGCATTAAATAGGTGAACATGCTCTTCAATCAAGGAATAGATAAAGCAAGCCATGCTTATAGTTTCCAGGATTTGTTTGTATAAGAGAAGCATCGAAAAGCCACAAGAAAATTAGTTTTGGGATGTTTAAGTAAAATTACTGTACTCTCAACTTCACCGTAAGTATAACAGCGACGAATTTGAATTTTAAGACAAATTTGAATTTTAATGTTCTGTGGTTGATATGATAGTTCCATTGGACTTCACATACTATATATGATTTTATTTCAAAATATTCCTGGAGATGAATTTTTCTAAGTTTGTCAATCAAGGAAAAGTGCTAAAACGAGCCACATACTACATTTGTTTCAGAGAGATTACATTTAAAGGCAAAGCAGGTCTTGTATATTCTTTAAGATCATAGAAAAATCATCAAGATATTGAATGTATCATTAAATTTCCAGAACGAAGCATATAACCAAGATCCAAGTAAACACCAAATGTATTGAAAGTCGAGGCACAAGACAACGAATGAACATAGAAGGAGCCAAGTGAGATCCCACAAGGGTCCATAGAGCAGTACGCATCGACCAATGCATCAAACAATTTGATATATAAAATAAAACACACGTGGCATTGGTTTTCTCTTACATCTGGTATATGTTCCCATGAGAAAATAACCCGGGCCATGAGATATGAACAAAAATTTTCCAAACACAAGACAACACAAAACTAGCAGAGCTTCGCCATTGTATCCCAGCTATAACCAAACCCCCAAATGGGGAACAAGAAACTTGCCGATTACTATTTTACCATGAAGCAATATCACTATGGACATTTTCTTATGATAGTGCCATGTTCTATCACTACCAGTTTTAATGATGTCATATTTCCAATATTATTGGAAATGCCTGATGGTTCTGCCCAAAGGAGCAAGCCATTTCAATGATTCAAAGGATGGGCCTGATTTATTCACAGTTGGATACTTTGTATGGGGTTTGTCCTCATGCTTCCCATTTCTTGATTGAACAATCCTATGTGCTTATACATCAACAATAAATGCACCTGCCTGTATGAATTCCAATGCCCGAACTCCCCAATCTTTATAGCGAGTTTTGAATATCTCAAGCCCATGCTTCAATCCATGTTGAGCCATTTTTTTCAATTATGGCATCGAGAAAATGCAAATATCATACCATAAATGTATAGCTGGAGATCATCTTCTTTTTTATCTGGGTACCCAAAAAATGCAGAAATCCTGCCACGACTATATAGTTGGAAAACATTTTTCCAATTTGGGCACCCAAAAAGGTGCCTCTTCCAACAAATATACAACTAGCCACCATTTTTTTTTTTCATTTGGACACCCCAACAAATATGGAAAATTCTCATCGGGAGATGCAAAAAAACATCAAAATAACAACAACAATTTGATTTGTAGTGATATTCTCCTTGTTTTTTCAAGTGCACAAAAAGAGACAAAATCTTTGGAAAGAAAATTTTACAGCCATTGATCTAAACTTCGAAGAACTGGAGTCCGACGAACATTCATTTGGGTATTGAAGCAAAATTACAGACACACATGAGATTTTTTCATTTCCTGCCAAAGCTTGATATGATTTTTTATTTTTTTGCAGTCGATATGCAATATTGCATTGTCCTCATTTAAGGGAAATTTGCTATGTATCCGAAATTTTCACAACATGTAGACATTGTTTGCCTTTTTCTGTAGGTATACTTCATATGGAAATTCTGCTAACCCAGGAAGCACATATTGTAACCGAGGCTGTCTAATTATACAATGTACTATTGTGTTTCCCACGGTTCAGATGGCAACATTGAGGTAATGTCTATATATGTAAGGGCATTTTTTACTGCATCGTAGACAATCAATTGTATCATAATTTATGAAAGAAGAAGCAGAAGCAGGGGAATTGCATTTGCCACATATAGGCTCGAAGGGGGTCGAGTACGCATTTGTTGCAACCAAAGCACCCTCAACCTGGGCACGTGAGCATGGTAGTTAATATATTGAATAATATAATATACAATTGCACAACAAAAAAAAAGAAAAACTGTAGAAAATTGGTGAAGGCAATTTGTATGAGCAAAGTGAGGATGAAATTGTAGATGTATGCACACAACATTTGTAGAGCTAGTTAGTTTCTTTTGATGTTGTACTATGTTTGTTCGCAATTATGTTACAAATTTTGCTTGGGTTGTGCGAAAGATCCTTTCTTTAACATCTCTTTTCTTTGTTATATTTTTGAAGAGCATAAGTGGAAATTTCCCCTTATGCAATTGTTGTTCCATTGAGGAAAACAAATTTTAATAGGTGTCGAACAATTGCAGCTGCAACATGGAACAATGCAATAGTTGTGTAACATAACCGAGATACATGGACATGTGAGAGTAAAGGACAAAACTGGATATGGACAATGGTACCATTGCCTTGTCGTTGTCCGACTCTCCATATTTTATATGGAGAATGTGTTGCGACCCAAGTTTTCTCGTGAGTGTGACAACTGCACCGATGGTTCTGATTGGGTAAGTGTCATTGCTCTGTGCAAGTTGGATGATAGTTGTGTCAAGAATGAAACAATATTCTGAACAAATAGCAATATTTTTTTGCTCAATTCTTGTTTCGTTGAGCGATATAATCAGATCACAATCACCACGGTCATATACTATTTTGGACAATATATTAAATTTTTGAAATGGATATCCTGTTACCTGGCAATATCTTTTCTACATGTTTCTAGACAAGTTGTGTGGGAATAGTTAGTGTGACTATCAACAAGGCTTCATTGTCTGTCATGTCAGCATGAATAATGGATCTATTTTTTTTTTCCTTGTCCAAATAGGTGCTATAGACGACCATTATGTCTCCAATGAACACTTGTCTAGTTCGACGACTGTTCAAGTGCTCTATTGAAATTATTTTGGGTTTTATAAGTTTAGACCTGGTGACATTTTTTGAACAAGAAAAGTAATGTGAATGGTAGTCTGCATTATTTTTTCCAGGCATAAATGTACAAGTAGATGCACAACTTGGATGAAGTATGGAGCCAGAGTTTTGCAACCATACCTCTTAGTCTGTGAAACTTGTGCTATGTTCGACATCTCACTTGTGCTCGTTGATGCTTCTTGTGAACTGCAAAGTATGTGTTGGATATGACATCAATATATTTACCATGGCATAGATGAATAAATAGCTGAGAATATTTGTTTGGTAAACATACGAGGAACACAATGTATGAATCTCTACCTTTGGCCTTGTCGGACTGTTGATGTTTGCGATGATTGACTGCTCATGACCATGTCACTAGTCCAATTTTTTCTGATGCAAGCATGTGTAGATGAACATCAGAAGGACTAAATAAGCATATGTATTTTATATTGTCCATAATTGTTCTGAATGTCACATACAAGGTCGAAGAAGATGGAATACAAAATAAGGTGTCAAGGGATACTCAGGAAACATGAGGACCTGATAGTCAAATTTTATGCCTCATATTTGTTGACTGAAAAAATGTGTAACATGTAATAGGCGATGATGGGGGGGTACAATGTCCAATCTGTATATCGCATAACCTCTAAAGCTAGAGGCACAATCTTGAACCCGCCAGCCCGAGAACCTGCGATCCAAAAAGTGGCTAAGTATGGAATGAGGAAACCGTCGGTTGGAGTCGTGATATAGAAGCATGACTATAAATGTGAACCCGTGAGTCTACCAATCCACACACGTAGACATTTTTGGAAAGACGACTAAGCAAAGCAACCAGAAAGCGAAAGTAGACGAGAAAAATGAAGGGGAATTCGATTAAGTGTAAAAGAGGCCAAAAAAAGGGATAATAGAAAGTGGGAAAATTAGAAATGGGGAGGGAAATGTTTGGAAGCGGGAAGTCTCAAGAAAGGACCATTGTTGCCAAATCATCGTTTTCTAGTCCAATATTATGTGCACCCACCCATTTTGTGTGTTTGATTTACTAGCACAATTGGTATACCTTTTCGAAGATTGTACTTCAGCCCTCTCTACTGTGGCATATAAGAATTCATCTTCTTGTCCAACCAATTTGTTTCTTTCAATGTAGCAATGCCGAACATACAGTGGACATGAAGGTAAGTTAGTATGCAGAAAGACATGTAAAAGAAAGAATTGCAGTTCTGTTTATTTCAATGTAGCAACAAAGAGAATACAATTCACATGAGGATAAGTTACTATGTAGAAAGATATGTAGTATCTACATACAATAAAATAGGTGCAAAGTAGTAGAAAAAGTAGAACAAATATACAGAGAATAAATGAAATACTAAACACTGGAATATGAAATAACAGTAGAAGCATGCACCTTTTTAACTCCTCCTCTACATTTGCAACAAAGAGTCCATCGTCTTCTCCTACTACTCTGTTTGTTTAAATGTAGCAATGCAAAACAATACAATGGACATGAAGGAAGTTGTTATGTAAGAAGACATGTAAAAAAAAATAAACAGAGTTCGATTTATTTCAATGTAGCGGCACAAAAAAATACAAAGGACATGAAGATAAATTATTATGTTGGAAGATACACAATATCTACATACAATAACTTATGTGAACACATATACAAACAATAGATGAAATAGAAAACAATGGAATATGAAATAACAATACAAGCATGTACCTTTGTAGCTCCTCTTCCATACTTGCGGTAAATACTCCTTCGTTTTCTCCAGCTTTTCTGTTTGTTTCAATGTGGGAACACACAAAATACAATGAACATGAATGGAAGCTGGTATGCAGGGGAGAACAAGTAATATGTACATACAATAAATGAGAATCAAGGAATAGAATAAAATATAGGTAGAAACATGAACCTTTCTTTTCTTCATCCATGGTTGTAATTATATAAATTTTTTCCTGCCCAAAATATATTACAAGCCAAAAAATATTAAGAAATTGCATGGCCATAGTTGAATGATTTTGGCTTTCTGCAACAAAGTATCCAGATATGCTTCGAGACATGGGAATATAATTTTGCAGTATCTTTGATGTGCATCTCATATTTCAAGTACAAGACAAATTGTATCGTGGTCACACCAGTTTGTGTACAGGATAAAGAGGTTGTATTGTGATATGCACACACTTCACCATATATGGTTAATAAGTGAGTTTTGCACATGTTTTATCTTAACAAAAAGACAACGGACATTGTAATTGCACATGTAGTTGTCCAATTATATGTTATGTCACTATTTTGTATCATGTTAAAACTGAAGTATCCTAGAAAGATAATGGTTTCTTCCAAAGGAAAATGGTGTGATGCATTCGAGAACACATTCATTATGCTAGAAATGTTGCACGCCAAACAACATAGAAACTGAATACTGCAATTTGCAATCCACAAAACACCACTCTTGCTAGCACCATATTAGTATCCTTTTCCTATACAAGAACATTTTGCAAAGGCATGTAGGTATGGTCGAGAGCTAGGAAAAAAAAATGGAGCAAAATTTAAGAACAAGATACGCGAGCACGAGACAAGCGTCAAATCTCGACTTCACCAGATACGGCAAATGACAAAACCGCAGGTCCACTTGCGGGTGCAGGACCTGAACACCGCAAAGTGCAAAAAAACAGCTCCAATTTCCGATGCAAGATCCCAACACTGCAAAGCCTAAGTAAACAAAATAAAACAATAAGCAACAAATCAACAAAGAAGCACAAACATGCCCAACTGCAGCCCCAGGACCTCAAACTCGTAAACTTGAGCCAAACAACAAGAAGAAATAACCGACGAACCAACGAACCAATGAACCAACGAACCAATGAACAAGAAATGACCACTGAACCAGTAAACAACATATGTATCTCCAATGATTACGAAACTGTAGCCCAATCACAGAAGAAACCCGAAACATATGACGAGCATGCCAATAGAAATAATCAAACATTATTACTTGCAAACCGCAAAAAGTGAATAGTAAAGAACGAATATAAATGAAATTATGGCATCAAAACTTACCCCAAAACGATGAATGACAAAAGCGCGGGTCGAATTGTGGGTGCAACACCTAGACCCCGCAAAGTAATAAAAAACAACTCCAACTGCACATGCAGGACCCCAACCCTGCAAATTTGAAGTAAACAAAAGCAAGCAATAAGCACCAACAGGTCCAACTGCAGGTGCAAGTCCTCAACCTTGCAAAGTTGAACCAAACAACAACAAGCAACAACCGACAAACCAATGAACAAGAAGCACCCACCGAACCAGTAAACAATGTATGTATCTTCAATGATGACCAAATTGTATTCCAATCATAGAAGAAGTATGAAACATACAATGCCTATGCAACTGGCGGTGGACAACAATATTGTCCAAATTCACTTCAACATTGTATGGAAAAATTCGAGGAAAAATGTACTCTGAGAAGCCTATTTAGGTAAACATTTAAGGCTTTCAGGTTGTTTAAGGGCCTCGCGGTATGAAAACATTTAAGATGTCAGACATGTTTAAGGACCTCGCGCTATGTTAACATTTAAGTTGTCAGGTCTATTCAAGCACCTCAAAAAAAGTGTCAATGCTCTAAACCTTCAATATGTAAACATTTCAATACAAATAGAAATAACAATAATATTAAAAACATCAAAAAACTACGTCGATGCTCAAAACTTTCGGTATGTAAACATTTCAGTAAAAATGTAATAAAAATTAATACGCCTTCGACAGGGACTAAAAAAGAGCATCTAAGCTCAAAACTTTGGATATCTAAACATTTACAACATTGGGAGCAATGGAGCTGGCAATAAGACCTCCAATATATTCTCCAATGAGACGATGGCATATAAGATTTTCTTTATTATATAATTTTTTTTTTTTTTACTTCTATAGTTTGAACAATACAGTTGATGCAAAAATTTATAGTCAAAGGACATATTAATACGAAGTCAACGAATTATCGATCTCTATAGTCCCTCTACGCCTTCGACAGGGACCAATAATCCCAACTTCAAAACACATTAATAAATATAACACTAAAAAAAACACATACACATGTATATATGTATTCAATTTAGAACAAGTACATTCATCATCTCACAAATCTAATGGTCGAATTCAAAGCATTTACATCTAGTGAAATACACGATGTTCACGAGTCTCCCAAAATATGGAAAAACTATTTTAACTCACATTTGAAAAGGAGTATTTAGAAACAGATAATTAACCTTATTTAATTGCTATTTATTTTAATTAGGACTAATTGTTATCCATACTTAGTTAGGATTATGGACTTGTTAATTGCATAGATGGTACTCACAAAATTAACAACTCGAATCACTATGTGATGCTAATAAGAGGAAGGTGGGAATGATCCCTCAAAATTTTATAACACCTATTCACTTTCTCTAATGTCATTTTCCTTCCTTATGAAATCCAACAAAGGATAAGACAAACAAAGGAGGTCTCTTGATCAAGTGTAGTTGCACATACTACCCTTCAAAAAGGTTTTAAGTTATATGATTTTTATGGTTTTTAAACATTTTTCTATTTTTTTATTTATTTCTAAATTAAGTGTTGAAGATGAAAAGAAACTAAAGAGAGATAAAAGGTTGTTTAAAAGCAATAACTAAACTAAAATGAATGAAAGATCAATAAAAGAAATGTACAAGGTTGCTAAAATAATGTACAAGACTACTAGAGAAAAAATGCAAAAAATGAAAATACACCGAAGTAGGAGTTAAATAAATATTTTTCTTTTGAAATATATTATTTTTATGATTTTCTTCTGCATAAAGAAAAAAAAATAGAAAGAAAAGAACAAACAAGAACAAGATAGATTTGCTTGAATCAAATCTAGAACGAGTAGCAATCTTCTTGAATCTTCTTTTTGAAACTTTGAACCATGGAGACTCTGGTTCCTCAATTAGATCTGAAACAAAGTCTCAGATACCTTGAAATTAAATGGTTCCCCAATATGGTCACCAAAAATGTTGATGTTTAGATTGGTTAATATCCAAACAACAACCTCATGAGGATATATATCCCCCTGCGTTTTTATAAAGGTGGTACTCCTCTGTCATAATCTGAAAAAGTATCTGCTCTTTATGTGCAACAAGTAACCTCTTAACAATAAAATATTGAAGAAAAACTTCAATATCAGAATAATGTATGCTCAACATCATTTATACAACCCTCTAAATCACATGGAAGTAGAGGATACATCCATATCTTCTCACAAGAAAAAGGATGAAGTGGTTTTGATCATTTCAAATAACTTTAAATGAGTTATGCATTCAAAACTGAAAAGAATTTGATAGACACACTCCAAAAATCTCACACTAAAAAATCCCAAGATTCGAGAAATCATTAAAGCTATACCCCAAAATAGTTCTCTGTGGAGTTTATTAAATGAAATATATTTCTCATTACAAAGCATTCAATAAACCAACTGACTAATGTTTCAGAAATAAAGCTTGTAAAACACAAGGATTAAATATGAATGAATCAAATAGACAATCTTGGATTACATTTGGCAGTCACCTATATGGCTATAAATACTCCATGATCTTATAGAGAATAAGTATAGGAAGGACAAAAGAAAGACACTCAAAACTCAACCGTATGCTCGGTTTATAAATTCAAGCATAAGGCCTTGAAAAAATAGCGTAGAAGAAGAAGCAAGAAAATTGGAGATCTCTGTTTGTTGATAAGAAGCTTGACTGCATGTTGATGGCTGGACCTTTATATCCTAATCTTCTGATTTCCCTCTAACCCTGTTTTTATGGTCTCTTTTAAAATATGCTTACAATGCTTCTTGAAGTAGTTAGGGTTTTGGTCTCTCTAGGAACTTCCATACGTTTTTATTTTTGGAGTAACCACCTTAATTAATGCTTCATTTAAATCTCATTAATGAGTTTATGTCATCAAAATGTGTGCCTTGAAGTGGGGCCCATTTCGTCTTTAATAAAAAAAATTAAATAAACTTTTATTTACCAATTTTTAAACTGGCTTCCTTTAAAAAAGAAGCCGTGTTTTAATTTTTTGAGCATGATAGTTGATCTTTCAGCCATGAAAAACATTCTAGGGGAAATCTTCATCATCTCATCTTTCCAACGATTCTTCTTGAGTGAAATTTGGAGGTATGGATCTTAATTTATAGCCTTGGGAAGTCGAGGTTCCAAACAAATTTCTCAGCAAGTCATGTTATTTAACCGACTGATATTTTAATTTTTGGAAGAATTATAACCAAATTAAGCCATTAATACCTATTCCATTGTCTTCCTCGTCAAATTATCTTTCCAACGAGATATAGTTTTCCCAAAACAAACACCCAGATCTTGAGTGATAAGCTCTGGAAGATCACTGCTCAACACTTGTCGATCTAGCTCGTGGATCAATCTTGACCTTTGATTTAATTTCACCCTTTTAAATCCCACATTAATTTTGGTGGTTGAAACATTGGTTTTTATAATGCAAATTCCTTCCTTGGTATTCATGTTAAGTAAGGGAACTTATGGGAATCATGCCTTAGCTTAGCTCTTAGTGCCTTAGAAAAATTTATATCCCGATAGTATTTTCGTTACCCAATCACTACCCAGTCATCTCCCAATCAACCTATGGATGTCTGACACATCATGTCCAATCACCATCTAGTTACCTGCCATGTGTCATTTGGATATATGCCTAGAAAACTTAGGACAAGAGAAATAATATTGAAATAACATGAGGAATTTGCCGGATTACGTGAATGTGGAGGTAGGTAAGGTGGAAATTAATGGTAAAAGAGGCCGTGAAAATGTTTAAGTATAATACTATAGTATAGAGTATAATAATGGACCAGTCATGGTAAGAATATTAAGAAATCATCGTGGACTTGCGGTAAGAGTTAGTAAGAATGAGTTGTGAAAAATTGTAAGTGTTGAGAGGAGAGGTAAGAGGTAGTAAAAAGAGTTGTAAATTTCTAAGTGATGAGAGTTTATCAGATGGATGGAGGGGCATAGTACACAAAAGAATGATCACTGAACCGTTGATTTATGGAGGTAAGACTTGGTAAAAAGAGTTGTAAAAAATTCTAAGTATGGGTGCATAATGGGGGTCGTGGAACTCAAGGGTGCGTTGTGAGGGTCGCGGAAATGAGGTATAGTTGTAAGAAATATCACCGACCCATGGTAAGTCATAAGAAATATGACTTAGTATTGGAGAGAGGTTATGTGAAATATGGAAAAGAAAAATGAAAAGAATTACGTGAAATATGGAAGGAAAATGAAAAAATAAATATAAGAAAGGAAATTAGAAAATGGGAAATGGGAAAGAAAGAAAAATGGAAATTGAAAAAAGAAAATGGAAATGGAAAAGAAATGGAAATGAAAGAAAATGAACATAGAAATGGTTAAGTAAGGAAAGAGCATGGAGAGGAGAGTAAGGAATGAAAGGTAGAAAAATGACTAAGTTTGAGAAGTGAAGGGACTAGGAGAGTAATGAGAAAATGAGAAAATGGCTAAGTAAGAGATGAAAAGAGAAGTGAAGGGATAAGAGAGGAAAAATGGATAAGTATGGATATGGAGAAGAGATGGAAAGTGTTAAAATGACTAAGTATGAGAAGAAAGGAGAAAGGAGAGGGATAGAGGGGTACAAAACTTTTCATTCTTCGAAGTTCTTCTTCCAATCTCCCTGTCAGAATTATGGACAAAATTGTGAGTATATTGGGCTTATAGAGTCGTATTTTGATTCTATGAAATGCATGCTAAAGCTAAGACCGAGGGCTAAACCACGAGATTGTGAGCATGCACAAATTCTTCCTTCTGATAATTGTTTTTAACTTCAAAGAGCGGAATTTGAGGTGACCAAGTTTTCGATCAACAATAATATATGACATTAGGGAACAAAATGCACTTTTCAAAATAAAATGTTTATAGGGTGAACATCAAAATAAAATGTCTATAGGGTGAACATCAAAATATAATATATGAACATGACAAACAAAGGAGGGTCCCATTACCTAAAAAAATTAATGCACTTTGATCCTACATGGGTCGTGAACCATCATGGTGTTGATGATTGTAGCTATGTGAGACATTCTACAACTTACAAACCTGAGAGATGTTGATCATTGCAGCTATGTGAGATATTCTCCAGCTTATAAACCTAAGAGAAAGCCCATGAGAGGGGTGTGTGGTTCCTATCTGAGACAGAGCTGGAATGTAGAGATGACATCCTCCTTACAGAGAGTTGAGAAGAAATCCAGATGATTCTCCTGTGTAACACAATGAGAAAGGTGATCTGTAGAGTTGGACATGCCTGTGGCTGAGCACAAGGTGAACGTGTGAAATCCCAAAGTGTTGGGTGCATCGTCATGAGAACATAAATAAATATGATATATTAGCCTCCTCTGAGCATAAGAGTTGACGAGAAAATCCAGATGACTCTCATGTGTAATGCATTGGGAAAGAAGATCTTTTGAGTGGACGTGCCTGTGGACGAGCACAGGTGAACGTGATCCTAGTGGCTGAGCACTAGTGAAGAAGTGGTTCTTCTGTGTAATGCAATGAGCCAGAGATATGGACATCCATATGGATGTGCCCCTAGTGGATGAGCACCAATGGGTGTATAAGATCCCTTGCTATATTGTTCAAGAGTCAGACCTACCTGTAACCCTAATTGTAATGTAAAGGGTACATGTCGGCCCCACCTTAATGTGACTGGTAATTATTGAAAAAGATAATTAATCTGGTTAATATTAATTATATTATAAGCTAGTGAGGTCGGCCCTATTGTGCCAATAGACAGTTTTGTTGACAGGTTCAGTTTAGTATAAGTAAAGGTAAATTCCCCATTGACGAATCATATCCTTCACATGCGTTTGGAAATTTCAGCAAGTACATCTTCTTGGGAAAAGTGCACACCTCTCTTGGGCACTAGAATTCTAGGGTTTGAGCACCCTCTTATGTGCTAGGTCTTATTGGTGGTGAAGGTATTTCTCTTGAAGAATATAACAAAGGATTTGGATGGGTTTTCTTCCCTTGTTGAGAAGGGATTCCCAAGATACTTCTTGTGTTCTTATGCATGGTGTTTCTTCTTGTGATCTTGGTTGCTGCAACATTATTGTTTATGGTGAAGACAAATGATAATAAATAAATGAACTACATGCTTAAACTAGATTATTGAAAAATCAACATGGAATTAGAGCAGAGGTCTTGAAGAACCCATTGCACAAAACTTCAAGGCAAACCGTCCTCTTTTTTCAGAACCGTACGACCCTCCCAGGGTTTCCAAAAATTTCGTATGACCCTCCTTCTTTCTCAGTTTTAACCCTTAATACTTGGACGTTTGGGATATTTTTGGCATAGGAGAGTAATATCTCCTCCAAGCACACCTCTAGAAACTCTTAGAATGAAATTCTGAGCATTTTCAATTTTTGACCCTAGGGTTTCTAGGGTTTTGCTAAATTCTGCATAAATTTCAGTACTAGGGTTTCTGCAACTCATTGAAGGAGCTCTCCAACTCACCAATGTGATCTCATCTTTCAAAGGATTATTGTTGGCAGTCATAAGTCTAAAAAAACCTAAAATTGCTAGCCTAGCCTAGCCGTTAGGTTTTCTAGCCTAGTTGACAAAGGGTTGTGAAGAATCTAAAATTATGATGAACAAAACTATGATGGAAGTTAAGCTTGATGGATCAAGCAACTTCAAGTTTCTGGAAGACAAGACATCAAAGGAAGACTTATTGTGGGTAATAAAAAAAGGTGTCATTGTGACATACCTCCTTCATGAAGATGTCAAGAGGAAAAAGATCAACCAGGAGCCATTGGAGAAATCATATCAGCATTCTCAAGTATGCACTTGTATATATATTATTTGTATCATTGTCATGAGGGAAATTGCAGGAAGAAGGAACCTTTTGCTGAAGTCATGGATCCAGTGGGATCTTAGTGCATTCAGAGGAACAACACACTCAAAAGTGAAGACTCCAGGTTTGATTTTTGTAATTGTCATTCCTCTAACCTATATTTCTAAAGTTTGCTACATTGCAAGTAGGTGTTGTAGCTGTGACAACAATCCTTAAATTGTTTTAATTCTAGAGATGCACTCATTATTCTCCTTTAGGAGATATTATTGTTTTGGGTCCTCTTGTTTTCTTGTTCCGGACATGTTAACAATAAAGGAAGATGTTTATCCTTTAGAGGGAGCCACTTGACTCAGAGGGAGTCAAAACTATTTGAGAAAGAGGAAGAATAGAACCATCATTGGGGAAACCAATGCAATAGTACATGATCAACATATTTGTATGATTCTATGGGCAGAAGCATGCATGACACAGTATATGTTCAGAACACGAGTCTTCACCAGACTTTGAAAAACATAAATCTCGAAGAAGCCTTCACTGGAGTCAATCCTGAGATTGAACACTTCAGGATAGTTGGGTTCCAAGTGTATTTTCATGTACCCAAAGAGAAGAAGTCCAAGCCAAACCATTCAGGGAGAAAGGATACGTTTATGGGATAACATTGAATCTTCGAAGAAATTCCAGATCGACATCCCTGGTCAGAGACAGATTGAGACAAACACAGATGTTGTCCCTAAAGAAGAGATAGCTTTTCAAAGATCCAGAGAATCTCAGATGGAGATTGACAATGAGACAATACCTTCTCCCCCTTCAACAGTACATAGGGAGACACACGTTATTCCAGCTGATCCAGTTTCTCAAGTTGATATGTTCAGAGATATTGCAGTAGGGAATAAAAGGCCTATCTAGGCTCACTCTGCAGGAGGCAGAGAAACATACAAGCCTCTCAAGTCACATCCTGAGACAACACAAAATATTTTCAAGCTATCCTTTAGTCATGAGCCACTTCATTGATTCTGAGCCTCCTTGTCTTGGAGAAGCAACATGATAATAGGTATGGAAAGATGCCATAACAGAGGAATACCAATATATCTTAAAGAATGATGTATAATATATTGTTCATAGACCAGAAGGGAAGTATGTGGTGACTTCCAAGTGGATCTAGAAGATCAAGCATAAAGCCGATGGAAGTGTCGAGAAATACAAAGCGAGATATACAACCAGAGGATTCTCACAAACAAAGGGAGTTGTCTATGATGAGACACTTGATCCGGTAAGCCCAATACAATTCCATCTGTGCTATCATCTATGAGTTGGAAACTATATCAAATGGATTGATTCTTGATGAGTTTGGGTTTCAACAAGAGTGTTGCTGATCCAAACCTATATTATTACAGTGTTGGTGAGGAGAGCCTGATTTTGATGACTTATTCAGAAATCCTTATTATTGGATATAAGTAAGCTTTGAATTCTGATTTCAAGATGAAGGATCTAAGTATATAGCATCAAGTGTGCGAAGCAATGTGGATTCATAAGCTTCTAACATATTTGCTTGACCATGAGATGGATTCTATAATGATAACCAAGAGCCATGTGTAAATCTCCTTGAGAACCCAGTGTTTCCTAGTGGATCGAAACACAATGAGATTAAATATCCTTATATCAGAGATATGATGCAAAGGAAAATCGTACACATGCAATATGTTCCTACACATGAGCAGATTGCAGACATCTTCACCAAACTAACTTGGTGAATAAAGCCTCCCTAGTTGAGAGGGAGTGTTGATGACTCCCACCAAGACAAAATTCAAAGTACATCTGTGTGAGACTTGGAATGATGAAGAATGCCTCCCTAGCTAAGAGGGAGTGTTGATGATTGCAACTATGTGAGGCATTCTCTAGCTTACAAACCTAAGAGATGTTGATCATTCCATCTATGTGAGATATTCTCTAGCTTACAAACCTGAGAGAAATCCCCTGAGAGGGGTGTGTGGTTCCTATATGAGACAGAGTTGGAATGTAGAGATGACCTCCTCCTTACAGAAAGTTGAGAACAACACCAGATGATTCTCCTGTGTAACGTAGTGAGAAAGGTGATCTGCAGGGTTGGACATGCCTGTGGTTGAGCACAAGGTGAATGTGTGAAATCCAAAAGTGCTGGGTGCATCATCATGAGAATAGAAAAGAATATGATGTATTAGCCTCCTCTGAGTAGAAGAGTTGATGAGAAAATCCATATGACTCTCCTGTGTAATGCAATGGGAAAGAAGATCTTTTGAGTGGACGTGCCTGTGGATGAGCATAGATGAACGTGATGATAGTGGCTGAGAACTAGTGAAGAAGTGGTTCTTTTGTGTAATGTAGTGAGCTAGAGATATGGACATCCATATGGATGTGCCCCTAGTGGATGAGCACTAGTGGGTGTATAAGATCCCTTGCTATATTGTTCAAGAGTCAGACCTGCCTGTAACCCTAATTGTAATGTAAAGGGTATAGGTTGACCCCACCTTAATGTGACTGGTAATTAATGAAAAAGATAATTAATCTGGTTAATATTAATTATATTATAAGCTAGTGAGGTTGGCCCTGTTGTGCCAATAGACACTTTTGTTGACAGGTTCAATTTAGTATAAGTAAAGGTAAATTCCACATTGAGGAATCATATCCTTCACATAAGATTGAAAATTTCAGCAAGTACATCTTCTTGGGAAAAGTGCACACCTCTCTTGGGTGCTAGACTTCTAGGGTTTGAGCACCCTCTTGTGTGCTAGGTCTTATTGGTGGTGAAGGTATTTCTCTTGAAGAATATAACAAAGGATTTGGCTGGGTTTTCTTCCCTTGTTGAGAAGGGTTTCCTAGGATACTTCTTGTGTTCTTGTGCATGGTGTTTCTTATTGTGAACTTGGTTGCTGCAACATTATTGTTTATGGTTAAGACAAATGCTAAAAATGAAATGAACTACATGCTTAACCTAGCTTATTAAAAATCAACACATGGTTCATACAATCACCTTATAACTCCCCATTTACCTCCATATAAAGCCCATATCATTCTTTATGCATCCATAACACTTTATACCCCTTATCATAATAAAGAAAATGCCATACATAGAACAAAAATAATCAATGAAATACATTCACAAGTAACCATAATGATGCCCATAACATCATCATAAATCAAAACACATGTGCCAAAACTACCATAAATATGTATATATTTAAAAATGAAATCCATTTGTCCAAACAGGGAAAGTATGTCATCATCTCGATCACTTTGGTTGAGTGGTTAAGGCTTGTGCCTGTTAAGTACACGATGTTTCCTCACGAGGGTTCTCTCTCACACGACAATCAAATGGGGTGGCATGTGCGAGAGGGGTTATTTATAACCTTAGAGGGACACTAGTATATTCCTATGTGCGGAGCCTTGGTATCTCTAGTAATAACGTGGTTGAAGATTATGTGTTATTGCAAGGGTTAATTTAGCCAAAAATCTCAATATTTCAAGCCTTATAGTGGTAGGGCATTCCAAAATAATTATTAGGCATTTGTTCTGCAACTCATCCTTGATTTTTTTCTGGTTAGCATCGATATTTGAGAGAATCAAGCACACTAAAGAATCATTTGCAAAGGTGAATTCCTTCCACATTTTGCGTAAAAATAATACATAGGTGTATCACCATGCAAACCTACCCACTCAAAAATGTTTTTGGGTTATAATCATCTATGGTAAGGAAAACAATCAATCAGTTCCTTGATTAAGCAATGGAAGGCCCACATATCATCCCATTGAATCGACACATGGAGTACCACATACCTATCAACTCCCACAAAGAAAAGTTTTATGTGATGAGACTCCTCACTTTTGTCCCACGTTTGTATCATATCTCATGTTGTTCAATGAGTACTCTGCCCTGGCATGATGTACTCATTGTATCTTATATTTTGATGTTCAAAGAGCGGAAAATCAAGGTGACCAAATTTTTGATCAACAATAATATATGACATTAGGGAACATGAGGCACTTTTCAAAATAAAATTTCTATAGGGTGAACATCAAAATATAAGATATGAACATGACAAACAAAGGAGGGTCCAATAACCTAAAAAAATTAATGCACTTTGAGCCTACATGGGTTGTGAACCCTCATGGTTCATACAATCACCTTATAACTCCCCATTTACCTCCATATAACTCCCATATCATTCTTTATGCATCCATAACACTTTATATCCCCTATCATAATAAATAAAATGGCATACATAGAACAAAAAAAAATCAATGCAATACATTTGCAAGTAACCATAATGATGCCCATGACATCATCATAAGTCAAAACACATGTACCAAAACTACCATAAATATGTATATATTTAAAAAATAAATCCATCTGTCCAAAAAGGGTAAGTATTTCATCATCTCGATCACTTTGGTCGAGTGGTTAAGGCTTGTGCCTGTTAAGTACACAAGGTTTCCTCACGATGGTTCTCTCTGACATGACAATCAAATGGGTTGGCAAGTGCGAGAGGGGTTATTTATAACCTTAGAGGGAAAATAATATATTACTATGTGTGGAGCCTTGGTATCTCTACTAATAATGTGGTTGAAGCTTATGTGCTATTGCAAGGGTTAAATTTGTTGGATTACTGAGAGGGGGGGGCGGGGTGAATCAGTAATAGAGAAATTATAATTCTTTTTAACCAAATAATCCAAGTGTTATATCAATGTAGAATTATCATCCAATAACGAGAAATGAAAAAATGAACAATCCTACACATACACAGTACACCAATGTTTTACGTGGAAACCCAAAGCGGGAGAAAACCACATAATGTTTTTTCTTATATGTCTTGAAGAATTACATTCATTGGAAGCACCAACTTCCTTTGTTTTCTAGCTACAACTGGAAGGAGGCTCCAACCTCATAGTTTCTCAGGCTACAACCTAAGGGAAGCTCCAACTCCTCAATTCTCTGGCTACAACCCCCTATGTTCTCCGGCTACAATCAGAAGGTGGCTACAACCACCTGTCCTTGACCCGTCCAACTACCCTGAAGTAGAAGTAGAATGATGGAATCACTATCACACTATCACTGTGAGATATACTGCTGTAAACATGTACCAATAAACCTGAACCATGCATCGACCATGCATCAACCTGTAATCAACCTGTACCATAAACAAGTGCATCAACCATGCACCAACCTGTACCAAACAACTTGTAATCAACCTGTACCATAAAATAGTGCATCCAACCATGTACCAATCACATGTCACCTACTCATCAACTATGACTCATCAATATGTACCAACCTCATCAACTATACACCTCATGTATGTGCCAACTCATCAACTACTTGTCTCAACCATGTACCTTAACCAAAAGCCCTCATCAATTTCATCATCCAAATATGATTTGTAACTCTGTAATAGACCTGGTGTATATTTTCACATACCTGCAAACCTTCCTTAACTTTAACAACAAGAGACTAGCATTTTTATCAAACTTTTCTTTAGTCTCACATGACTAATTTTGGATTAGTCAACAACCCTAACTTGAAATAATCATAACTATGTACTTGTAATGAATAAAGATTTGAAACTGATACACAATGTTCTTCAATGTGTTTTATGCAATTCCTCCAGGTGTCATTACTTGAAACCTCTCAGAAAAGGAGTTATAGCAAAAATGACATACCTTGCTGAATTCTGACTTATTCTAGAGAGCGACCTTGTAGAGCGTGCCCCGCACGGAATATTTGTTGAATATATATGAAAATGTTACAAAGAATACTACAGAATGTACTCTAACCAACACATTTTTTCTTATTGAATTTGGATCTGTTATGAAGAAGTTATGACTTTTTTTTCTAGAAACACCTGTTTTAGACTAGTTCCAGGACTATCCACAAACCCTATTTTCCACAGAGTGTAAATCCAAAAATGAAACGACCCAAAAGCAGATTTTTTTACCACAGATACTTGGATATGTTTCCTCAATGGAATAGAAATTTCACGGTCTGAATCATTCTATAAAAAAAGTTATTGCAAAAATGGTGAGATGACTTGTAAATAACATACCTTAGAAAGCATCAACAAAAGAATTCATCCTCCCTTGAATTCCGGCCTTCTTTTCTTCACCTTCCCTCTGAAATTTGGCTTAGATATCCTTTGGTTACCTCATAAACCTATAGATATTCAATATTCTCAAGTGTGATACAAAATGAGAGAGCCTTGCCTCTTATTTATACTCTCCAAGTAGCTTCCTTAAAAACATCTTCTAGGTCACTTTGCCCACTTTCCTTATTTTAGGGTTAACCTACTTCTAATTTCTC
>JZKD02S1056755.1:146882-165208 GCA_000966675.3 Picea glauca
ATTATAGTACACTCATCACTTCACTTTATTATTTACCTTCTAAAATCTCTTAAACCACTTTGACTGCTTTGACCTTTTGGGGCTTCTAGATGACATATGAGGGTCCTCCAACTTCATAAGGTCATAACTTTCAAACCGTGAGGAGTTATGTGACGTTCCACATACCAAAATAAATGGAATGACATTTAATATCCATATATAATAGTATTACCTGAAAATATATCAAAAATCATACCATTATCCATCAAACAAACTTGGGTCCATTACCCAAACTCGGGTTCTCCAACTTCTTATGGCCATAACTCTCTAACCGTGAGGAGTTATGTGAAGTTCCACATATCACCAAAAATGGAATGACAAGCACTATCCATCTAGGATAGTTTCACTGAAAAATTCACTGACCTTCATCTCATTATTCCACAAATAAGCATGGGTTCTCTAACCATACTTCTAGGATAACTAAATCCACAAAGCGTCTTCCCGTGAGGGATTTCACCATAAGGGGAGCACTTTCGAGTTCATCCTTTGTGCTATATTCAAGGGTTGAAATCAATGACAACCAACCTCAATCAACAAAATTTAGCCAAAAATCTCAATATTTCAAGCCTTATAGTGGTAGGGAATTCCAAAATAATTATTAGGTATTTGTTCTCTAACCCATACTTGCTTTATTTATGGTTAGCATTGGTATTTGAGAGAATCAAGCACACTAAAGAATCATTTGCAAAGGTGAATTCATTCCACATTTTGAATGAAAATAATACAAAGGTGGATCACCATGCAAACCTAGCCACTCAAAATTTTTGTTGGGTTATAATCATCTATGGTAAGGAATACATTCAATCACTTCTTTGATTAAGCAATGAAAGGCCGACATATCATCCCAATAAATCGACACATAGAGCATCACATGCCTCTCAAGTCCCACAAAGAAAAGATTTATGTGATGAGACTCCTCACTTCTGTGCCACGTTTGTATCCTATCTCATGTCGTTCAATGAGTAATTTGCCCTGACATGATGTAATGAAGGCGGGAATATGGACATGATGTATGTTTATGAGTATTGGTGCCAAAGGTCCAGGCTTGTCCGATAGTTTTTAATATTTGGACACCTCTTGGAGCTACTTTGTCTAAACCCTCTGTTTTCTGTGGTGTCCCTGCTGAATGGATTTTGGTGGAGCTCACCCAACCCTCCTGGTTTGAGGCACAATCTTTCTTCCTATGAGTTTGTGCACAAAAGAACAATCATAATTGAGGTAAGCTCTTTATTGAATGTGAATTCAAGTTGGTTCTTTGGTTATCTAGCTTTGGTGGCTACATTAGGGTTTGACCTTGGGATTTTTGGCTATCACCAAGTCGGCCCCAATTCTAATTTGGTTCATATCAGGTTGAGTCAACGCCACAAGTCGAACTTCATTGAGAACATGGGATTCTTCTCACTAAGTTGTGGTCACAACATTAAAGCTAGGTTCATGGATTACAAGGAGATCAAGGAGACCATGCAAGCTTTATGGAGACATGAGGATTCCATTAAGGAACATGGTAGCACTTTGTAGTCACTCTCTAAGAATATTTCAGTGCAAGCAAATAGTTCCAATTTCAAGGTGGAGATCGTTATGGATATCCTTTTACAACAAAAAAAACACATTAATGATTTGAAAATTGAAATTCAAGAATTGTGCCACCTTCTAGTTCAATTATCCATTGAGAAACATGTTAGATCCCACACTATGGCTCATTCGACAAAACCCATTCTCTGCCCATCCAGAGAGGGCAAATAAAATCCAAATTCATTCAACTCAAGCGAAAAGCCAAGTAATTCTACACCTGGCAACATAAGACATTGATGCAACAACAAAAGACAAGGAAACAATAATTAGTTGACTCACTTTCTGACACTTAATCAGATATGTTTTTTAAAGTTTATAGGATTTTAGCTATCTTTTGTCAAGTATATACTACTATATATATATATTATAAAGTAGTGATGTACTGAAAGCTTCCCTCAACTGGCGACCTTAACATAGTCAATATTTTTTTTCGATGTGAAAACTTCATGCAAGAACCCAATTTTAATGTATCTTTGATGTAAGCTTAATTGCAACCTTTATTTAATACAAATTCCTCAATTTTGGTTTTAAAAAAAGGTATATCGTCATAATAATCCACGAACAATTCACCATCAAAATACATAATCAAATTAGACGTTGTTTTGACCGAGGATACATTAGTACATAAAACAAATTTTATTATTAAAAATTGACTAAAATCTAAGCATAAACAACTATTTTTAAGGATATGATCGTAGGTTTTTTTTTGGCATTCATACTTTCCTTTGGTTGTTTTATTTGAAATTACGACTTATGTATATTACAACTAATGTTGTGATTAAAAAAATTATGACTAAAAAAACTAAATATAATCATTTTTGTTAGTTTTAAAAAAGTCACTTTAAATATAATTTGATTGCAATGCACATTAATTACAACCAAAGCAAAGTAAGATGAAAAATTTATTAAAAAAATATCGATAATATTTTCAAATGTAATAATTTATTCTTAACTTTATACTTAGACATTTTTGGAATACACCCAATAAATATTTTTACTCATTTAAAACCATGCAATATTTTTATTTTTATCGTTATAACCATGTATAATACTCTTCTACATATAATATATGTCTTGAGATAACCAAGTGTTTTATGTCAAAGTTGACATCATTCGAAAGTAATTTTAGTTTGGAAAGAGCAGAATAGAAAAGAAAAACAAATCTATTTAAAGAAACATTTATCACATTAAAATTCTCTATCATTTATTTAGAGAAATAACTTTTCATCATGAGTATATATTTCAAAGGTGGTTTACAAACTGTCTTCTAAATTAGTGTTGTTGAATGTAATACAACATATAAATCTGAATTGATATAATATAGATACAAAGCCATATAATACACTAATAATCTTATGTTACATGGATTTCCTAATTCCTTCCTAATGCAAGGGTTCCAATTTCAAAGGTCTCCATCTTATTTTTATTTACAAGTTGTTTCACATCCAATGATTTTACAATACAAAGAACAAAATTTAAGGACTCTACAAAATGCATGGAGAATAGTCATATGTGTCATTAAGATTAAGGTGTTTAGATATTGTTTGCATTTATGGGATTGACTAGATGTGCTTAATTCTTTAGAGGGCATGCACCATTGTTATCATTCCCATTTCTGTAAGATTGAATAAAGGATTTTGGTATTATAGACACAATGTTGACAACATGGCAAGAGTTGGCCTCCACTTTATCATTATAGGCTTAAAAAACAAGTAAACAAATGTAGAGTAAAATTAATTTTCCTTATAAAAACATTAAAAATACACATTACTAAACAATAAATAACTATATTGGAAAAAATGAATGCATAATCAATATATGCTCTTGAAAATAAAGATATAGAACATAGACACAAACTTCAAAAAAAGTAAAAAGAAGATTAGTTTAGGTAGGATTAGAGAGTGGAAATGGAGCTTGGCAGTGAGTATAATGAAGCTTCATCCAATCTAAATCAATAGAAATTGAAAGTAAACAATGGCTACAATGTGAACTCATCTCTTTAGAAAGAGTCATCATCATTAAAGCAATTTGGATTTCACCATGCTCCATAGAAACTCTATTATAGTATTGTGTTGGTTGAAAAGATATAACATCGCATTGGTTAGAAAGACAACATTAGCAAAGCCTTAGTAGAAATACAAAAGAATCTCAAAAACACAGTTTTATTGGTAAGAGACATTGGTGCTTGACTTAGAAACTCTATATACAAGCTTGGAAGATAAGGTCACCATTATTTTCAATTAATGTAAAGTAATCCATATTTGCATCATTTGCATGGTTGCCACAAACAATTGGATCTACCTCTCTAACTCTTCGGAAGAGGAAGGTATGATTATCCAATGTTCCACTAGTCACCTTTAATGATGCAACCAACCCTACCAAGACCACTGAAACTATCCCCCAAAATGTAAAAGATGCATCCTTATTGAGAAATTGGATAACCACATCCTTAATCCCAACATAGTCAGAACTTTAAAGAAACGTGAATCACATAATTAGATCTTAGCATTTAAATAATATTTCATTGATTAAAAAGTTGTGGCTTTGTTGTGTTAGCCCCATAATCCTAAAGTTCTATAGTTTAAGTATTTTTCTAGTTTATTTTTTTAGAAATTAGTTTATTCTAGTTTATTATGATAAGGACACCTAACTTCTATGTAAAAGACATCTATCATACTCATGTGATTATGTGATTAGTTGTTCTCCTAGAATTTAATTTAGAGTTGAGCTATATAAACAAGCTCTTTCTTCGAGTGAGGTTAAATAGGTTTTGAGTCCTCACTGTCTCTTTGTAATTCTATTTTCCTTATTAATAAAATTATGTGTCCTCAAACACATAATTTTATTAATAAGGAAAATATAATTATGCGTATGAGGACACTTTGTCAATATGTTGCATGGGTTACATTGAAAAATAGCTAAAATGATTAGTCATTATAAGCAAACCTAAATATGATCATTGAAAATCATATGAGTTATCTAGTATTTCGCCAACAACTCAAAGGCATTGTGATTGGCAAAGTATTCAAACTATTATGAGAACATACAATGACATTTAAGTGCAGGTTTTTACTTGGGAGAGATTTGCTTTGTGTATTGCACATATAGTGCAAGCACAAACTATCTTATTAAATTGTAAAATTTTAATATATTTATTCATTTATAGTATTCTTGCAAGGTTGCAATGACTAACAAGAATTTTCCTACTCCAAAGCATCATGTATTATCAAAGTGCGAACAAAATGCTAAAAAATAGCTATCATATAAAGAAAATGTGTTTAGACATGATGCTAAGACAATCAATTGTGACCTAATCTTGACAAACGAAATAATTGTTTAGCAACTAATCTAGATAATAACTTTTTCTCCATATTTTTGTTCGACAATACACATGAACTCTCAAATAAATTCGTAATATTCCTATGAAGCATAGAAATAGAATCAACAACAAAATATTTTTTTCACTAAGAACTGAAGTAAATACATTAAGTAATTACTAATTCATTAAAGAAAACATGGCAAGTAGAACACTTTTGTTAGAGATCATTATAAATTTTATTATTTAAGAAATCTTCCTTGTTGGTCCCAACATTGTTATGGGAGGACAATGTCCACATACTAGTATACTAGTATACTTCATAGAATTTTCCAAACATACTAGTATAAAGAACATAGAATTTTCCAAACATACTAGTATAAAGAACATACTTTATATAGAATTTTTCAAACAAAAACAATGAATATACAAATAGCTAATGTTGTCATTAAGAAAGTATGCAAGAAACTACCCAATCAATGGTCACTGAAAAATTACCCTTTCCTTGACTCCCAATATCTCCTTTTCCTGATGTAATGATTGCAAAAATTAAGCTTGACATATTCCCTATGCTCTTTTGCTAGCATGTCATCTCTAAGTGCTCTACATGTGGAAGTTTCCATTGCTAGATCCGAGAGCTTCTTTTTGGTCCCAATTTTTTTTAGGGAAGTTATAAGGATGATTAAATTTAAAAAAAGTTTATATCAATACGAGTATGGTGTTATAAAACCCTACAAATTTAATAGAGAAGAATTTACAACCCCCTACAACTGGATTTATTTAATGCTAATTCTTTCGAGTCATCTTTCTTGGTAGCTTTTTCAAATTCTTAGAAATGGTTGAACTCCCTTTAACCTTCTTGGATTTTTAGAAAAAAGTAAAAGTTTATTTTAAACAATTGTTGTATGGCAATTTAGTCCTTGTTAATGCTGGACATAGTCCACTTATTCATGGACTCAGCTACCATGATGGACATACGTATACTCATTTGTTGCCTTTGTTAGAGGGCTCATGGCCCCAAAACTGGTAGTCAACAGTTTATCAGTTTTCTTTGAACGATGAGTCCCTCTTGTTTAGAGTTTGATGTTGCAGCATTAGGTTTATTTAGGCAACATTAGATTTATTGAGTGTTCGATGTTGCGGCATTAGATTTATTTAGTGATTGTTATATTTTTCTATCGTGCTAGGGGGTGGTGGTTTTGATGGGATTCTCCTGGCAGTTTTATTTTAATTTGAATGCTGAGTTTATAAGACTAAGACTTGGCAGTTTTTTAATTGGGGCAAAGCCAATGCCTTAATTTTCAAAATTTAAACTTTCTTTGATAATAATTTTTTCTGTATTCTAATAATTGAAAATAACCCCTAGGGTTATGTCTCTGAATGACCATTCAACTACCACCCATATATATTTATATTCCATTGTCTTGCACGATAACCCAAAATTTCTGTAATACCCGAATTGACCCCTTTCCTCATTATTTGCATCGTCTTGAAAGCTCTTCCAATCCCCTTCCCCATTTGGATTCAATCCATATCCTTGTCTTATTTCTTGTGGACTGCAAGTCTTTATGGACTACCAGGAATATAGTAGGAGGGAAAGAAATCCATGGGACAAAATATGTTCTCTCGAAACAATCCATGTTAAGCACATTTATCAAACATTAGCAAACACATTTATTGAACATTGAGAACATGTGCTACAAAAAGGGAAAAGTCCAATTCTCCATAGATCTTCCACTTGAAAAGTTTACACAAAACACATTTCAGCCTGCCATTATGCCAATTTTAACAAATTAAAGAAAATTTCATCTCAAAAACAAAACAAACAACTGACTTGGAATAAGGTCCTTTTCTTCAAAGAATAATAAATTTAATTGGAAGAAGGAATCAGAAACTGCATCTCAAAACCAAAACCAGATCCTATGACAAAACCTTCACAACCTAATTGGGAGAATATCCTATTAGAAAACGACAACAACTTTTTCATTCAGATGCCTGCAAATTCAGTCGTTCTAACTTTTCCATTATCTTGTCTAAGGAAGAAGAGCTCCATTCAGAGGATTGATTTTTCTTATATTCTTTCCTTTCTTCCCACCACATCATGAACCTGCTTCCTTCCAAGAAAACACCTGAAGAAATACTAAGAGCATTTTCCATCTTTGTCACATACTCTTCAAACTTGTTAAGATTTTGTAGGCTTTGGTGTTGGCCTTGTTTGAGATTTTCCAGGTCTTTCCAAGCCTCTTCTACATATGCCTAAAAGCACGAGTTCTAAGTGAGGGATGCATGCTTTGTGCGGGGTCTTTGACCTCTTGAACTGCGAGTTTTTTCTTTCGCTTCCATCCATTTCTGAAGAACTTTATGGCGATCACTTGGAAACTCACGATCCTCCCACTTTTCAATAATCTCATCCCAAAACTCTTTAAGCTTTACCCTACGCGTATTAGCATCCATATCCTTCATGTATTTCTTCTGTTGAGTTTTCATAAGCTAGGTTAAGCATGTAGTTCATTTAATTTCATCATGTCTTAACCATGAACAAGAATGTTGCAACAACCGAGATCACAAGAAGAAACACCATGCACAAGTACACAAGATATATCATGGGAAACCCTTCTCAAACAAGGGAGAAAAACCCAGCCAAATCCTTTGTTATATTCTTCAAGAGAAAGACCTTTCACCACCAAGATGACTTAGCACACAAGAGGGTGCTTAAGCCCTAGAAACCCTAGCGCCCAAGAGAGGTGCACATCTTTGCCAAAGAGAAGTACTTGCTGAAATTTCCAAAGCATGTGAGGAGGATATGATTCTACAATGGAGAATCATCTCCTACTTATATTAGACTTTGACTAATTAGCAAGGGCATCTTATTGGCACAACAGGGCCGACCTCTCTAAGTCAAATACACTTTATCATTATATTTATTATTATAATTAATATTCACATTATTAATTATCTTCTTTATATTAATCATATTAACATAGGGCCGACTTGTACCCTTTACATAATAACTAGGGTTACAGGTAGGTCTGACTCTTGAACAATATATATCAAAGGATCTGATACACCCACTAGTGCTCATCCACTAGGGGGCACATCCATAGGGATGCCATGGACCTGATTCATTGCATTACACAGATGATCCAGGTCCTCACACGTTCACCTATGTTCGTCCATAGGCATGTCTGCTCTACATATCTGCTTTCCCACTGCCACCAACAGGAGGATCATATGGAGTCTTCACATCAACTCTGCTGCTATTTAGAGGAGGCCATAACATCATCTTCATTCTTATTATCATGATGACGTGCCCAACGCTTTTTTGGGATTTCCCACGTTCACCATGTCCTCATCCACAGGCATGTCCTAACTCAACAGATTGCTTTTCCACCGGATGATCATCTGGAGTTCTTCTCTCTCACATCATGGAGGAGGCCATATACATTCCTAGCCCCTGTCCCAGGCTAGAACCACAAACCCTTTATTAGGGGCTTTCTCTCAGGTTTGTAAGCTGAGAGTAAGAGTTCACATAGCTGCTATATTCCACATCTCACATGTTTGTAAGCTGGAGGATGTATCCTATAGTTGCATTCATCAACACTCCCTCTCAACTAGGAAGGCATTCTTCATCAAGCCAAGTCTCATACCGGTGTACTCTGATTTTTGTCTTTGGCTAAGGTCATCCATACTCCCTCTTAACTCAGAAGGATTTCTTCACCAAGTAAATGTTTGGTGTAAAAGTTTGCAGTCTACTCTGGTGTAGAAAGGTACTGCAAGTATACAATTTTCTTTTGCATCATATCTCTGACATAAGGAAATTTTATCTCTTTGTGCGACAAACCATTAGGAAGCTCTGGTTTCTTTAAGGAGATTTATATATGGATATTTGTCATCAACATATGATCTATCTCATGATCAAGTAGATCTGTCGGAAGTATGTGAAGCCACATTTATTCGCACACTTACTACTATATATATACATACTTTGTCTCTGGTGCACTTAAGGCTATAGAGTTATATTTTCCTACTGCAATAGGAAACCATGGAAGATTTCAAGGTAGAACATCAACATGATGTGCTCTTCTGGTCCAGTATTCTTTTTTCTCAATCTGAATCGGCATGAATCAAGTATGGTGTTTAACCAGATACATCAGTGATCCAATCAACTGTGGATTGGTCTCGTCTTGAATCAACATCAATATTCTTCTTTAAATCCATTACGGTGGATTTCCATTCTATCATACTTCTTGTCCCAATAAGTAGTGTATCATACTCAGATCGATTATGAAAATCAGAAGTCAATGCTTGCTAGTTTTTTTTTTAACAACTAGGCTTTTTGAGTAAGTCACCAGGATCAGGTTCTCGTCACCAACACTGTGTAGGTTTGGATCAACAACACTCTTGCTGAAAATCAAACTCATCAAGAATATACCTGATATAGTTTCCAACTCATGGATGGAAGTGTATCTGGTTTACTGGATCAGATGTTTCATCATGGACAACTCCCTCTGTTTGTGAGAAAACTCTGGCTATAGATTATGTTTTATATTTCCTTAATACTTTCATTAGCTACATGCTGCATCACAGGTTTCTCCTTTTGGTCTTTGAAAGTATACTGGTATTCTTCTGTTATGGATTTTGGCCATACTGGTTCTCTTGTAGATTTTCTAAGACAAGGAGTCTTATCATCAATGAAGTGGCTCATAGCTGGAGGATAGCTTTGAAAAACTCTTTTACTTTCTCAGAAGTTGCCTTGAGAAGCTTGTATGCTTTTCTGCTTCCTGCATAGTGAGTCTAGGTAGGCATTTTATGCCTTGCTGCAATATCACTGAGTATATCAACTGGAGCAACTGGATCAACTGGAATAATGTCTTTCTCCCTATGAACTGTTGAAGGGGGATAAGGTATGGTCTTACTGTCAATCTCCATCTGAGATTCTCTTGATCTTTGAAAGGCTATCTCTTCTTCAAGGACAACGTTTCTGCTTGTCTCAATCTGTCTTTGACCGGGGATGTCGATCTGGAATGTATTTGAAGATTCATTGTATCCTTTCTTTCTAAAGGATCTAGATTGGACTTCTTCTCTTTGGGTACATGAAGATACACTGGGCACCCAAATAACCTGAAGTGTTCAATCTCAGGCTTCACTCTGGTGAAGGCTTCTATTGTGGTGAAGACTATTGTTCTGAACATATATTGTGTCATGCATGCTTCTGCCCATGAAATCATAGAAAGATTCTGATCATGAATTATTGCATTGATTGTCTCAAGGATGGTTTTATTCTTCCTCTTTCTCAAATATTTTTGACTCCCTCCGAGTCAATGTGACTCCCTCTGAAGGATAAGCATCTTCCTTTGTTCTTGACCTGTCTGGAACAAGAAAACAAGAGGAACCAAAAAAAGAATATCTCCTAAAGGAGAATAACGAGTACATCTCTAGAATCAAAACAATTTTAAGGTTGTTATCACAACTACAACACCTATTTGTAAAGTAACAAACTTCAGAAATATAAGTTAGAGGAATGACAATTACAACAATCAAACCTGGAGTCTTCACTTCTAGTGTGTTGCTTTTCTTCCAAGTCTCCTTCACTCAAGATAAAAAGTGATTTATTCAACCTATCTTTTGTACTAGGACAATATTCTATCTTGACAGAAGGTTGGGTTAAAGAACAAACTCTATGATCTCAACTTTAATCCATCTAATATCTTGATTTTAATTTTTACCAAAGGTTAGTATGATGGTCATAGCTTCAATATGAAATCTATATCAAAATAATGTCATAACAAGTAGATTCATATCAAAATAATCAAACCTGGGTTGCATTATTCTCCTGAATGTGTTGGATCTTGAGATCCTTATGGATTTATGGCAAGAGATCCCTTCTCCTACAAATACCCTTTAAATCTTGACAATTTAAACATATGTGAGTACATACCTCTGATAGTATTTGCAGGTAGTGACACCATCTGGTAGCAGTGGTAATAACTCTTAAAATACTTCAAGGGTGACTGCAACTGGTACAACAACTGATACTTCAACTGATACTGCAACTGATTCTGAAACTGCAACTACAACTACAACTGCAACTTAGGGTTTTATGAGGAAACCCTAATTTTTCAAACTTCAAATTTTGAAATTCTGATCCAGGGATAGATGTGCTGAGCTGAGGCGAATAAGCTGGTGCAGTTAGATTTATGAAAATCCAAATTTTACCCCCTCAAACTTGACCAATAGATTTCTGGACTAGTTCTTTTGGTTTTCTGGTACTTTTGGTACTTTGTGAAAACTAAGGTTTCACTTTCTGGGAGATCTATCCACTGAAAAGGTGTGTTGAAGGTGCCAAAGAGTTCCTTGGGCTAGGGCACACTTTTCTAGAAGGTTTTGAGGATGAAAATATTCTTCAATAAAAATCCCTAATTTTCATGTACGACAACAACGACGTTTTTCCTTTTTCTTGTGAAGAATGCTTGTACAATGGGTTCTTTCAAGACCTATGCTCTGATACCATGTTGAGTTTTCATAAGTTATGTTAAGCATGTATTTCATTTAATTTCATCATGTCTTAACCATAAACAAGAATGTTGCAGCAACCAAGATCACAAGAAGAAACACCATGCACAATTACACAAGATATATCCTGGGAAATCCTTCTCAAACAAGGGAGAAAAACCCAGCCAAATCCTTTGTTATATTCTTCAAGAGAAAGACCTTTCACCGCCAAGATGACTTAGCACACGAGAGGGTGCTTAAGCCCTAGAAACCCTAGCACCCAAGAGAGGTGCGCACCTTTGGCAAAGTGAAGTACTTGCTGAAATTTCCAAAACATGTGAGGAGGATATGATTCTACAATGGAGAATCATCTCCTACTTATATTAGACTTTGACTAATTAGCAAGGGCGTCTTATTGGCACAACATGGCCGACCTCTCTAAGTCAAATACACTTTATCATTATATTTATTATTATAATTAATATTCACATTATTAATTATCTTCTTTATATTAATCATATTAACATAGGGCTGAACTGTACCCTTTACATAATAACTAGGGTTACAGGTAGGTCTGACTCTTGAAAAATATATAGCAAAGGATATGATACACCCACTAGTTCTCATCCACTAGTGGCCACATCCATAGGGATGCCATGGACCTGATTCATTGCATTACACAGATGAGCCAGGTCCTCACACGTTCACCTATTCTCATCCATAGGCACGTCTGCTCTACAGATCTAGTTTCCCACTGCCACCAACAGGAGGATCATCTGGAGTCTTCACATCAACTCTACTGTTGTTCATAGGAGGCCATCACATCATCTTAGTTCTTATTCTCATGATGATGTGCCCAACGCTTTTTTGGGATTTCCCACGTTCACCATGTGCTCAGCCACAGGCACGTCCTAACTCAACAGATCGCTTTTCCACCGGATGATCATCTGAAGTTCTTCTCTCTCACGTCATGGAGGAGGCCATATAAATTCCTAGCCCCTATCCCAGGCTGGAACCACGAACCCTTTATTAGGGGCTTTCTCTCAAGTTTGTAAGCTGAGAGTAAGACTTCACATAGATGCTATATTCCACATCTCATAGGTTTGTAAGCTGGAGGATGTCTCCTATAGCTGCACTCATCAACAACTTCTTGAAGGAATCATAATATGTGCTGCCATCTTCCTTCTCACAACGCTCTTTATACCACTCAAGATCTGCCATACTATGTTGTTTTAGGCTTAATTCAACAACTAACCTATCAACAATTGTGTTATACTTGTTTTCAATTTCTTCGTATTTTTGTAGGGCAAGTTGTGCTTGGTCATTCTAGGAAAAGTTATATACAATATTTCAAGCATCAATTAGTATGCCTAAACGAAGAAAATAAAATTCAAAAGTGCAGATAAAGATAATGCTACAGTACAATCTTATAAAATTGCATAAAGCTATCGTTAATAAATCCTTTGTTAAATTGGATATGATAATATATAATTCATATTTCCAAAACAATTTACTGATGTTTAGTAAAAAAAAAAAAAAAAAAACATTAGATGTAATTTTCTTTTTGTTATTTTAAGAAAAGAATTGAGTATTGCCTGAGCTCCAACACTAGTAGCTTTTAACTGCATTGAAATTCCCATGTGTTAAGAGATTTGTGAATCAGGATTTGCAAATCTTCTCGCAGTTATGGAGTTTTCTATGACAAGTTTCAAAACCAAACCATACCCTATATGCTCTGAAAAACAATCCTTTACAGTATTATCCAAAAGTTTTTCATGACTTGACCTTGTTAAATGAAGCATCTTCAAAACGGTGTCAGAATTGTTAATACAAGCTGCGCCATGGCTTGATCAGAACATGTAAGTTCCAACAGGTCTATATGGGCTTCTCTTTGTAACCCCATCTGACCACTTTTGAGAATCAAACACATAGTTTGAAGTACACTGCAGGACATTATTAAGTATAATCCTACAAGATGTCCTACAAGCCTCTTGAAATGGTAAATTAGGTTGAAGTAGATAAATACCTAGAGGAAGGGAATTTGAGTTCAGTGGAATGGCAGTGCCATCCCATGAATGAACCAACGCGTCCCATGATTATACCGAGCACAAATAACATACAAAAGGATAAGAGTAATTTTGTCTTCAAGGAGCCAATGTTTATTAACATCTGCTGAATCCATTTGACGAGGGATCAAATCCTGTGATGAACTCGCATGAAAACACCCTGTTATCTGGATAAGATATGTAAAGTACCTCTAGAAGCTATCCGTTCAACCTCTCCAGTTCACGATTTTCACGAAATCGAGAACAATTCCATCCTCTTCCATGAATATCAACATCATAGAATCCCGATCAGAGAGTCAAAATCCACCATTCTCAGCGAAAAACAAGAACAGAGAAAAATCGCTCGGCCTATGCAACACTCATCATTTTCCATGGTGCGAACAAAGGACAAGTGATTGTCCATCTCCTGGGGACCTCCACTTGGAATTATCTAGAGGTACATGTAATACATGCATAAAGGGTCCCTCCATGAGTGCATGTGTCAAGTATTTTGTGTTCTTAATTTAATTAAATACAAATCAAAACTAAATCCATCCGCATCATTCCTCCCATGCCATAAGCCCCGAGTGAATTCACCAACGTGTGCCAGCCATTTCTAATCAATGTAGCTAACTATAACCTGACCTTCTGTCAATCAGGGAAAGGGTCCATCACCTATAGATATCAGAAGTAATGTGTAAGTATGTGTTCTTTCTAGCTTGAAGTTATGGAGAAGGGTGAGTGTGAAAGTAGAAGACCCTATTGAGAAGGAAGCTCAATAAAGGAAGGCAGACTTCAAATCTATACGTAGTCGAGTTACAAGAAAGTTGATTTGATGTAGCGTATTATATGGGCGCTAGAGGAATTAAAACAAAGCTGTTACAAAATGTAGTAGACTGAAAAAATCTTCTATGGCAATGGAAGGGATGGCTCCAAAGCATAAAGACACTGCAAAACAAGGCCTTCAATTTGTTAATATAAGAGAATCTTTAGTTCCGATTGGGCGCTAGGAAAGGAAGTCGAGATGATTGATCCCAACAGAGAAGAACTAGAGTAGAGGATGGGAGTATTATAAAGTACAAACCAAGGCTTATGGATTCTATCAGACGAAGGCTCAAATATGAAAAGTCATTCTGGGTCATCAATTGGAGGGGTGTTTGAGAGCCATGGATCCTCCCAAAATTGGGAGGTATTTTTATCCATTGTATATCTTCCATCTCATCATCGGAGCCAACAAGTTATCCTAATCTCCGTGGTTTCATAGGGGGGGCGAGGTCTGTGTCGATTGAGCATACCTCAATATGTTAAGGGATATAGGTTAGGCGTTTTTATATGGACTAGACTTGAAATGGTGGACCGTCTTTCTTTTAGACTCGGGTCACTCTATTAATTGAATGAGGCATCTACTTTCCTATTATGTGTATTATAGGAGGGGAAAGAATTGGAATGTGGGTAAAGGAAGTGAAGTGGAGGCGATCGTTGTTAGTGAAGGAAGTGGAGGCAGAGGCAGAGGCAAATGAGATGGAGACAGTGGCCGCAAGTTCTGAAGAAGCAACCTAATCATTTGTTTGAAGAAGCAACCTGATCATCCTGATCATTTGTGAGAAGAAGCAACCTGACCATCCTGATCATTTGTTAGAACAATTTAAAGCAATTTAAATCCCTGAAATATACTTACAGAAAACATGGAAAAATGCATTTGTCTGAAGAAGCAACCTGATCATGCTAATCATTTGTCAGAAAAATTTAAAGTAATTCGAATCCCTGACATATACTTACACAAAACATAGAAAAATGCATCTTGGGAATATGCGTCTCGACAAAAGTTAGACTTAGATAACATGGAAAAATGCATATCGGGAATATGCATCCCGAAAAAACTTAGACTTAGACTTAGGTTGCATAACATGGAAAATATGCATCTCGAAAATAAGAGATCAAGTTTGTTGGCCAATAGCCTTTTCAATAAAATGAATTTAATTATTAAAAAAAAAAAACTATTTCATTTGCCCTATGTACTCCTTTGGAAAGGAGAGAAATACTTTGGTCAAATCCAAAGTAATTGGCGGTCAACGATGAATCGATTGCTGGAGTCCTGGCCTTCAATAGGGACTAATAAGATGGAAAATTTGTTTAGATTTTATTTTTTATTTTTCTCTTGAAACAATATTTCATAGACAACTGGATTTATTTAATGCTAATTCTCTCCAATCATCTTTATTAATATATTTTATAGACAATTGGATTTATTTAATGCTAATTCTTTCTAGTCATTGTTATTATTATTATTATATAAGCTAGCTATTTGTATTACTTTTCATCAACAGAAATTATAGATACTGGTGTTGAGGCTGCCATAGAAGGAAACCAACCCCACCACCATGTATACAAGTTCCATAATATCATACTGTGACTACTACTGACTGAATAATTATAAAGTTCAGACTAAGATAAGCTATTATGGGGTTGTAAATATACCAACCGAAATATCTTTGAGGATTGATAGGCCAAACAAAAGCTACATAAATCAAAATATAACAGTCCATGAGATACTATTTACTGAGAGAGTTCTAAGGGAAGGCATGCCTTGACGAATCTGACCACTTGGGGACCATTATTTCTTGGAGCAGGTCCTCCTCATTGCACCACTGTACCGGGTTCTCCACGCCCGAATCTAGAAGCCAATCCATGCATTTCTCCATTATCTCTTGGCAAAAATTTTGCTAGTCATTATCTCGATAAAGCTTCATGATGACTTCTCATTGTGCATCAATGAACATTGAATGGGGGGAGGGGGGTGAAGGGAGAGAACTGGAGGCGACTTATGGGTTGGGGAAATGGGTGGTGGTGAAGGAGGAGGTCGCTGGAAAGGTGGTTGGCTTGAATTCTTCGACCTCGATGGGAGGAGGTTAGACGTGATTTTCCATCATAAAGTGGCAAGGACAAACACAACAAGAACTAGAGGGGCGACGAGTGTGGGGGATCTGACCTATCAGGCTAGAGTGGGAGTCAACTAGAATCAATCTAACACGCTCTCCGGGCATGAGAGAAAACCATGAAAGGCAGTGACTGAGAGTGGTGATGGTGGAGAATAATTGCACGACTAGGGAGAATAATTTGTGATAGGGGAAGGGCGACAAGTTGAGTGTGAGTAAACAGAGTGCATGCATAGCAGAATAGAAGGAAAACAATGAATCCTTCTTGTAGAAGACGTCGAATTTAAGGTTCAGAAGGATTTGGAGACCCTTCAACTTCACATGAGCAAAATTCATGGTGAAAGCCAGCTGCAGTGACGTTGCACAAAGAGGGTAGATTGGGAGTTAATGAACGTCGTTGGGATGCCAATCGAGGCAATTGGGGGGGGGGTGTCACGAGGATCTAAGCTTATCGTGGCATGGCAGTTGGATGACACCCCATCCGAGGTTCCAATCATCTTTATTGATAGCCTTGTCAAATTCTTATAAATTTTTGAACTCTCTTTTAGCCTTGTTAGATTCTTAGAAAATGAAAAATTCTATTTTAAATAATCTGGAAGATTTGTTTGGACTTTTCTTGTGTTTTTCTCTTGAAAATATATATTATAGATTTATTATCATAAGCTTTCATTCAATACTAATGCAGTTGTGGAGTTAGAACATCTAAATTATTATTATTTTAAAGATTTGTATTGTTCTAATTTTTTTTTGTATGTCTTATATCTTCATATCTGTATTTGCAAGTTTAAAAGTTCATTATAAACTTCCTTAATATCATAATTGTATATATGGGCTTAAAAAAAAATTAATAAGGCTTCCTTTGCACCATTTTCCAATGGCCAAAAATTTAACAATGGGGTAGTGAAGTAACTCAAGTTTCTCACACATGCTCAAACACTAGACATGTGTGGTTGTGATTGGTATTATAGGCCTCGAGGGTTTCAACCTAGCTCTAATATTATATGTAAGGCTTGCCTATACTCACACAATAAAAAAATGTATTATTAAGTACTATTAACCCAAAATAAATAAATTGACTAAAAACATGTATTCCCGATCTATTCCATTAAAAATACAGTAGCAATACATTCAATAGGTTTGAGATGAACCGAGAGGGAGGTGGAAGAGTCATCTGGAGAGATTGACTAAAACATTCTAAAGACCTCAGCCTGCCCTTACTAGGAAACCAGGCAATCAAAACTTGGAAAAGTGGCCTGCCCATAGAGGGAAACCAGGATCTCAAAAATGAGACCAAAAGTCTTTGTAGTTCTTGACATGTTATAAAAACTGGAACTAAATTTTTTTATAAGAAACCTGAAAACTAATAAGAGCATGAAAATTAACTAGGTTAGCCCCTTGGGGGGATTTATTCTACAATTGGGCGCCCAACAAAGTCAATGTCTCTGGAGGATCTTGATTATGCTTCCTTGGTGGGTAGTCCCATGGTTTTGATGAAGGAAGACAGAGGTGGAAAATCACTATGCTAGAATTTTTGCATGGGGGGGAAATTATGGACGTCACCCGCTTGTGCACCTTGCCTACTTGATTGAGCCCTTGTTGTCTACATGCATTTATAATCTGAGGGGGGTGAGTTGTTGTGTTGGTCATTCGAGGACGGTGAGTGGGATCTAGGAGAACATGGAGAGTTGGAGGGACTCTGAACTAACACACCATGAAGACTAAGAAGGGAGTGGGCCAACATATTTTTTACCATTCAATAGCTCCTTCGTTGCCTTTGAGTGCGTTGGGTTGTGGGATGAAAGATGGTCCTTTCCTCCTATCAATCATCCAATAGTTATCGGATAGAGATCGAGACCGAATGATCGTATCACTTCCGACTGACCACGATGGGATGAAGATGTGTGCTAGTCGCTTTGCTTCCATGAC
>JZKD02S1056778.1:0-13274 GCA_000966675.3 Picea glauca
TCAAGACAGAGAATGAAGATACTATGCACAAGTATACATGATTAAGTTGTCCAATGGAGCATGTTACACAATGTATTGCGACATGGAATAAAGTACCTAAGAAAGAATGGACACACTTGTTTGTACATACCTTGGACATAATCTCGAAGAATTAGTACTTCGAATTGGAAGTGTGCAGAGAAACTGTAGACATGAAAGAATTGACTCGTAACTTTAAGGTAAATTTTTGTTTTGAAGATGACAGGTCTTTGATTGACTCGGCTTTGCATATCATCAAGAACAAGATTTTTTCATTAGAAAACTCGATAGAACTAGCACATGTATGTAGCACGCATATATCTACTGCAACAGTTGAAGAAGTTTTGCATTGTTATAATGTTGTTGAAGAATACCAAGAGGAGGATGAAGATCCAAGAAATCTGCAAATACCAAAAACTGAAGGAGAGCGCACAATAAAATGACCACAACTTGAATCAATCGTATATGCAAAGCCATTGAGAATGTGCAAAGTAAATATTGATACTAAAGATAAGCCCAAATTTGCGAACATAGGAGACTATTGGAATGATGAAACTATTGAGAAGATAGTTGATTTAGAGATGAAAGGGATTATTGGGGAGTTAAGAGAGATGAAGATCCCCTAGAAACCAAATGTTAAGTCAGTGAAGCAGAGGCCATACAGATTGAACCCGGTGTATAAGCAAAAGGTAAAAGTAGAGATACATAGGATACTAGATATAGGTCATTATGTGCTAAGATATTTGGTCAATAAGCCAATGTTGGGGGGGAATACATGTAAGGTGAACTGAGACGACGTGGACTTGAGGATTCCAACAGTATTATGGGTGTATAGGACTACAAGTAAGAAGTTGACAAAACAGACCCCATTCAGACTAGTGTATGGCCAAAAAGCAGTTATGCCTATGAATTCATAGTACCTAGCCTGTGCATTGTTGCACTGACAGAGATTGCAGACTATGGCGCAGTGGAGAAGAGACTGACATAGCTAGTAGAGATAGAAGAGGACCAATTTGTCGTAGGTTTCCATCAGAAAGTTCAGAAATCATGCGAGAAAGCATGGCATGACAACCATATTAAACATAAGAAGTTCCAGACATGAGACTTAGTTTTGCTTTATGACAACAAGTTTTTGCAGCACCCTCGAAAGTTTCAGATGCATTGGTTGGGTCCATATGTGATCACATTTGGGACAGATGCAGGTGTTCTTCAGTTGGAGAAATTGAAATGAGAAGTTGTGGAAGGACTGGTTAACGGTAGTCGAATGAAACTGTATAGAGACAGTCGCACTTTCGTGCACTAGTTTGAGCGTGCAGTGTGTGTACCATAGTACTTGTATTATAGAAGAAAAAGAAAAAGAAAATAAGAAAAACAATAAAAGTGTTTGAGTTAAGAGATAGAAGGTTGAAGTTATGCATAAGGTATTGTTCAAACTAAGTAAGGAGAGAAACCAGAAAATGTCGTAGAGATTGTGCACAGGAAGAAGGATTGAAGTGAAACAGAGATCTGCGCAGAGGGCGGGAAACACATTAAAAAGCATACATGACGGGACAAGCATTAAAGAGTGATCATAACATCGAAGTAGTGGAGACGTGTTGTCATAAATGGAAAGTAGCGATGAGACCGTGACATACTGGCAAGAATTAGACCATGATCCACAAAATAATTTGAATTTATTGCAGAGTATGGAAATAAATGAATGTGAGTACAAGTTGGATTAGACTATAGGTTTGGGGCATGAAAAGGGAAAGTAACAGTCAACGACAAGTTATAAAAGCAGTTGAGGGATCGATGAAAAAAAATTATTGTCGTTTGAGAGCAGTGAGAACAGAGAGTCAAGTGAACAGACACAGAGTCGAAGGAGACGTTAGTTGTCAAGGGAAGTGTGTTGTAGAGAGCTATGGTGCCACAAAAGGTAGTAGCGGCATCAGTATCAGAAACAAAGAAACAACGCACTAAGCCACCAATAGCACCTATACAGGAGGGAACCCCAGGAGCATCTAAGTCAAATCCGAGTTCGACCAACTTTTCGAAGGAGTATATACCCCCAGAAAGCCAACAACGAAGTCAGTCAGGTTACAAAAGGGATCAAAGTATGAGTTCGTGGAGCCAGAAATTCCACCAGGTGTAATCATTGAAGAAGATATGTTAGAAGCAGTGGAAAATCTGAAGTTTTTAGATCACGGCCTATCAGATGAGAAGAATTTCCAGGAGTTAGCACCGAATAAATATCTAAAGGCAGTTATTTTCCTAGAGACATCGTTTATCCTAGTTGAGCTACAGGCTTGGGCAACAGTGTTGGAGAAATCAGGGATTTTGAACTTGTTAGAGATCTCGCACTTTGGTAGGAGCATCGAGATCAACACATGTGTTAAGATATTGTTAAGTTGTGTCCATGGAGGATAGCTATGGCTGGACAGAATCATGTCCATAGATACAAAGTTGATTGCACATATAACAGGGTTGTCAATGGCAGGGGAGGACCCATCACCACTTTTTACAGATAATTCGAACGAGAAAGCTTTGTCAGAGAGGATGAAAGAGAAGTTTGATACGTATAGAGGAGCGCATAGGCTCGATGTAGTGAGTATCAATGACAAGTGCGCCAGGTTTGTGATGCAAGTGTTGGCTTGCAAATTGTTGAGTAAGTTGTTAGAAATAATACTAAGTCCTAACTAGATCTTAACAACTGGTTAGTTATGATACGGTTGTGGGGTCATTACATCGAGTTGTATCATTAATGTACCATTGATGTACATATGATTTGACTAGGCTTGGTGCCTTTTCCGTCCGTCTTCCTTGTCTTCTCCATTTTGTTAGTTATTTTATTTTCTTTCTCTTATTTCTATCATGTGGTATCAAAGTATGTAGATGATCTTAGGGGCCTCGAGGATTCTTCATTGAGGATTGTATGTGTCTGTTAAGGAGTTTGAAGATGATGTGTGAGGCAACCAAGAAGATTGTGAATTTGACTGGTAGTGAAATTTATGCATTATGCTTCCATTGTTGTGTATGTCTCTGTCTCATAGATGTTTGTTCTATGGTTTTATGGATGGAATTATTTATTCTTTGTTTATGTAGAAATTTGAATTCTAGAATCATGAATGAAGATTTTGAGTAAATTTCTCTCTCTACATATAAATATTAATATTGGCTGGAAATAAAAAATCTTGTGTACGGTTTCAATATGAAGGAATTGAGAGATTGTGAGGCGAGTTGTTTTTGTAGAAGACAATTAAGTCTTGTGATAGAGGATCAATTTTTTAGGAATGGTACTTGCAGTTTGTTGAAGCGATTTGCAGGCTTACTTGCCACCTCCATGAAATCCAAGTGTGATAAGCTCTAGAGAAACCTCGGCTTGCTCGCAGTCTTTACCATCGAAAATAACCATTCTTCCCATTCAAATCGAAGAAGCATGAAGAAAATACAATGTAGAGAGGCGACCCGTTTGAGCAAGAAGTGACCCATTAGATCATTAGTTACAAAAGCAACAAGAGAAGCGACCACCACTTTGAGAAACACTTAGTCTAAAGTGTGGTGTGTCATGACTTACGCATGACCCTCATAACCTACATATGGTGTGAATATGAATTAAAGAAGTGATCACAAATTTGTAGATCTATTGCAACACAATGTGGATTGCGTGAGGAAGTAGGTTGTGTGGAGGAGATCAAATTGTAGAAAGACACCTGATTCAAATTCCTTCCATAAGAGAGTAGAGGCTCGAGCATCCAAGTGCGGAGCACGAGGTAGAAATGTTTATGAAGCTGAAAGGCTAGCAAGAGCTATCTTTCCAGTTAGATAAAGCTTAATGTTTGTTCTTATCTTTTCCAAATTTCCATCATAATAATGAATGCCAAGAAGAACCCTTCCGTCATTGACTTGATTCCAACTGTTTTGGTGAAATAATATTAAAGATCATAACATTTTTGGGAATAGACTTACATTATACACAAGCTTGGTGTGAAGAGAAGGAACATTTGTTGGATTTTTTTTGTATTCTGGAGGATTTAGTCTGTCAAATATTGTTTTCCTGTGGCTTTGGAAAACCTGTGACAAAAATCGCATCAGTCTGAGAGAATTCAATGGTGATTTTGAGCCATTTGGTGACCAACGTTTGATCGAATCTAGTATTCTCCTAAAATCTATGCATGTGGGTGTCATTCTTCTGGTTGAGAAGCTTGATCTTCTTGTTTCTTTGAAAGGTGAAGAATAGTTGAATGGTTATATGGATGAGGAATCTGATTTTTCCTGGCATGAATGGAAGGGAAAATAGTTTTTGGTAGAGTTATTTAGTTTTGGAAACAAATGAGAGTGGTCTATTGCAAAGAGCATAGAAACTGTGAGATTGGAACTAGGATGCAACAACAATGTGGTGGTTGGGCACACCATTGCCATTGGTACAACAATTTTCTAGGAAGCTCACCTTATTATTCCTATAAATTTCCTAGGAAGACAACCTTATGATTTTACACACAGGGTATATTGCATGTCGAACGAATGTTAAGTCAGAATGAATGTTAGAACGGTCTCCATTCCCTTCATGATTGTGGAAGCATAGTTCCTGCAGTCCCCCTAGGTACCTCGGGTGAGACTTCACCTGATTGTGGGTGTTGCCAAAAGGGCCAATATCTCTAGGGTTTCATTGGTGATTTAATGTTGAACCTCGGGTCTGCCCACTGTGTGCCAACAAATGGTTCTCTTGCCCATACTGAGATCTACGATTGAGGGGAATGTGGAGACCTACTAAGAAGGAGATCAAACAATGGTTGGAAATGAAGGAGATCGTGTTTGTTGTAGATCAAAATAAGAATCCACAGATCAAGGTAGAGAAATGGCTACAAAGGTATGTGTTTACAGATTTGCATGAAATTTTCTTTGTTGATTTTCTGAATATTTTAGGAGAGTGGATCCATAGATTAGTTGAAAAAATCGAAAGATTTCTCATTGTTGTTCCNAGATAAGCCCAAATTTGCGAACATAGGAGACTATTGGAATGATGAAACTATTGAGAAGATAGTTGATTTAGAGATGAAAGGGATTGTTGGGGAGTTAAGAGAGATGAAGATCCCCTGGAAACTAGATGCTAAGCCAGTGAAGCAAAGGCCATACAGATTGAACCCGGTGTATAAGCAAAAGGTAAAAGAATAGATACATAGGATACTGGATATAGGTCATTATGCGCTAAGATATTTGGTCAATAAGCCAATGTTGGGGGGGAATACATGTAAGGTGAACCGAGACGACTGGGACTTGAGGATTCCAACAGTATTATGGGTCTATAAGACTACAAGTAAGAAGTTGACAGGACATACCCCATTCAGACTAGTGTATGGCCAAGAAGCAGTTATGCCTATGGAATTCATATTACCTAGCCTGCGCATTGTTGCGCTAACAGAGCTTACAAATTATGGCGCAATGGAGAAGAGATTGACAGAGCTAGTAGAGCTAGAATAGGACTAACAGACGATGACTTAGACAAGATCGCAGATCAAGCCAAGGAGGTTATTGAGGAGGCTTTTGAGCGAGTGGTGGAAAAGAAAGAAGAAAGGCACTCGGATGTGCAGGTGCATATTGTCACACTGTGACAGATTTTGGAGACAACTAAGATAATGCTAGTTAGAACACGAGAACACGAGCAATCACGGAGTATGACGAAGACCACAAAGGCATAATCAATGACATCTCACCCATCTACAACATCAGGAGAGTGTCGGGTGATGAAGATAGTAGCATGAGCTTTAGAGTTCCCTACGACAGAGTTACAGGAGCACGCAAAGGCACTTAGTCATGTAGGCTTGGTGTTATCTCAATTGTCGATAGAAGTATTACATGGTTTGTAGATGAGCGTCATGCAGGAAATTCAATTGTGCGCGGTGTCAATGTCGATAGAGTTGGCTAAGGTAGTTGCAGACAATGATGTGCTCCAGGCAGAATACAATAAACTTAGGTTGGAGAGGGAGGAGGCCGCACAAAGGACGAAAAGATTGAAACAAACGGTTCAAGGGGTCTATAGTAATATTCCAGAAGTGCCTATGGAGGTAGACACCAATTTAGAAGAACAAGTCACAGATATCAATGAAGCCATTTAGGAATTCCACACGAAGATTATTGATTTGGAAGCATGCCAAACACGATCACTCCACTGGAGGAAAGAGAGCAAAGGGAGAAGACAACGAAAACAACTGTAGAGAACATCAGAATTCTGGAAGCATAGTGTGCCAAGATATATGAAGAAAGCACGAAAGTATGGACTCAACTGACAAAAGACGCGGAGCCGTAGGAAATTGGGTAGAAGCTACAGGCTGCGCAAGACAAGGCGCAAAAGTTTAAGGAAGCGATGAGTACCTTACCACTAGCATAAAATATGGCAACAGTAACAGAAAATAGAAAATTATACTCAGATATGAACCAGATGAGGGCATAGCAGTAGGCTCGCGCATAGAAGATTGAAACGCTGCAAGAGGAAGCATACAAGGTGACAACAAAACTAGCAGCTGTGCAGGGCATGGTCAGGTAGGCGGTACAAGAAAGTGTAGAAAAATTGAAGACCCATATTACTGCAGAGACGCTCGAGGGAATTGCGCAACAAGAAACACAAACAAGGGAAAAGATCACAACTACAAGGGAAACATTTCATAAGTTCATGGAGAGCTGGAAGAAAGCTTGAAGTGGCTCGGGACAAGCCACAAGTGACTGTTGGAGGCCTATTGGAGCAGGTCACTTTGGAACAAGTTTTGGGAATCGCGTAGGAGCAAATCGCATGACAAGTCATCTAAGGAGCAACATGCATAGAGGAAAAGAATACAAGTAGCACATTTTTAGGAGTCAGCGCGTGCGAAAGACAAAAATTAGTTAGAAGTAGTTAGACCTTTTGGTCCATTTTGTAATGGGCTAAGCCCTAATATCAATGTATAAGTATGTGTGGGTTTTGGGTAGAAGGTAGTTGTTGAAGATTTGGAGATGAAACAAAGGGATAGGTGTGAGGAGTGAGTTTTGAGCTAAGTGTGCATTGTATGCGTGAAAGGCTAGGGCATTTTGGGTAGAACTGATGTATCTTATGTGAGTGCAGTGCACACCTATTGTAAAGATTGAATACGAATGAATAATATAAGAAGTCAGTTGTTGTGGATGTAGCCCAGTTGGGGTGAACCACGTTAAATTCATGTGTTCTGATGTGTTTACTACCATGATGTGTTGGTTTATTCTATTTATTGCACACATGCAATAGATGCTTATGAATGATTAATAGGAATATATTATATGATGGTTCCGCGCACATATTGAATGATTAAGTAAGATGTATCTATCATATGTTATTGCGATGTTATGATTTCGCACACATGATATATTGATGAATGTTAAGTTGGGATGAATGTTAGAACAATCTCCATTCCTTTCATTACTGCGGAAGCCTAGTTCCTGCAGTCCCCCTAGGTACCTCGAGTGAGAATTCACCTGCTTGCGGGTGATGCCGAAAGGGCAGATATCTTTAGGGTTTTGTTGGTGATTTAATGTTGAACCTTGGGTCTACCAACCACACACCAACAATGAGAATGAATTATATGTTGTTGTGATGAAATTATTAGTTGCATTTTTGTTAGTTTAGGATGTTGCAGCTACTTTTAAATTAATGGTATCAATAAATGGTTAAATCTAATGTGTTTTCCTATAGATAGTAAGCTACAAGATATGTTGGCAGTTTTTTTTTTTTTAATTTTATGAGTATTCTGCAAGTAATGGGGCTCAACGGGGCTAGGGTACGTTACACATAGATTTCTAAAATTCTAATAACTTTAAAGTGCATTAGGATCAATGAAAGACTTGATTTCTATTTGCCTCATCTTGCCCCACATCAAAAGGGGGGGAGTTCTGTTGTTCCAGGTTCATTGGCTCAATACGTTGATGTACTATTTCTTCTTCTTCGCAATTCTTCTTCATAGAGTTGTCAAATGCTCAATTAATAGAGGTCGTAGATTGAGATTCTTTACTAATATTCAAGGCCAAATTCCTTACCATGTTGCATTCAACTTCGAGGATATTGATTCTTTGCTTTTGATGGATTAACATATTCATTATGTTAGCATGTTGCACATTACATTGATGCTCAAGCTCATTAATCTTTGTAGTTATAGAGGAAAGTCCTTTTGTTGTAATATATACCTTCCTCGTTCCTTCACAAAATTATTTTGAACTTAGAGAGCTCCCTATTGTCCATTTTGTGTGTCTTTGTTGTCTAATAAATTTGAGAAGTAACTGGGAGAAGAGAGATCTTATACCTTAGTCGTGGAATAACATAACTCCCTTGTAATATGAGATCCGGTTCCAAACTGGTGACACAGTTGGGGCCAACACTAGATATCCTTACTCCATAAGAAATAGGGACCTTATTCTCAAGGAAATTATAACTCGGAGCAAACCCCCAGCCAAATATAAGATGAGAGGAGAAGCTCAATAGTCTTCCAAAAGACCAGAAACTTGGCACAATGATAATGAAATTTCTAGCACTAGGACCTTTGTTCTAGGCCCCTTGACATATAAAATTTCCCCAAGTTCCCAATTCAAAACAAGGCCACAAATAAAAATTTCCATAGACTATACTATTAAATGGATGAGAGATAAAACCTTATCTCGAGGAACTTGAACTTATACTAGAAAAAATACCACCACAAATGAGGAGACGACTCACTAAAAAGCTAAGAGTAGAGTTCAACAAATTTTGAAAAAACAAAGGAGAAAGGCGAGAGAAATATGAAGATACCAATACCCTGAATCGAGTCCCTTTAGGTCCCAGAAGAAGGATTAGTTGTCGACTCCACAACAATAAAGAATTCAAACTTTCCCAGAGCAAGAGGCTCTACATTCCAGGTTGAAACTAGAGGAAAATTTGATAGAGAATGGGTGGTTTTATTGAGCAAGTTATATAGAATAGCATTATTTCCCTCAAGTGTTGAAATCCTTGCAACAAATCCAAAGAAAATACCAACATAAACGATGTGAATACCATTCCAAGAAGTTTTTTCATGTGAACCAAAGGAATGTTCCCTATCAAAATGTGGCCATTGGGGTGCCTAATTCTAAAACCTACTCTCACCATTATCCCGGTGCGATTGTGCACTAGATTGTTATACTCTTCATTTCCTAGATCCTTGTTAATTGTTCGCTTTCTACAAGGATTGTAGTGCATCCTCTGAGCTCCCAAATCAAAGTAGAGGCAATGATGCTCCGTGCAAATTATCATGTGGAATTAATGTTGATGAGAATATCCATCAATCCAAGGGGTCCTTAAGGTATACATCATGAAATGCTCCCCCCATTTTTAAAAAATACTTCTTTTTATAGGCCGGTGGCTATATTATCCCATCGATCTGTTGTACATGAAAGAACGAGATTTCCGCAAAGGATATTATTTCCTTTCTTGCCATTGTGATGATAGTAATCAATTTGAAGTCCACGGGAGTTGTTTTGTCGAGCATAGCTTTGATAACAACCATAGAGTCATCGATTATTTTTACAGTTTTCAATCTTTCTTCCTTGACTATAAGAATGTTCCTCATCAAGGCATAAGCCTCCTCTTGATTATTGATAATTTGACCTAGGCCCCATGCATATGAAGCTACGATATTTCCTCTGAGATCCAAGAGTATTCCCCCCTGCACCTATTTCCCTTGAATAACTCTTTGAGGCACCACCAAAGAATAAAAGGTAGATCTTCTGATCTCTTTTCCAATTTTCAAATTCTTATTCACTTAGTCGAATTGACCAGTGAGGAAGATTTTGATTTAAAGAGATGGGTGAAGAGTGAGAGACTCTTTGAAAATGAAATTGGTTAAACTATTATCCTTGTCGTAAACTTGTTGTTCTATTTTAAGCTTGTGATTCAAATATTTCATTAAAAGTCCCTCGGCCTTTATTGTGGTCAAGGTTGATTCGTTTTTTTTTCGATTGAAATCTGCATTGTTTCTAGCAAGCCATATCTTCAAATGGATAAACTCGAGGAGAGAAATCCAGGTTCTTTTCAAGGCATTTTTATTTTGAAGAGTACCCTTGTGAAATTTACTCCATAAAGAGAATGTCTCCTTCCAAGTGTGTGTATATCGAACATGATGGTTGATTCCTATCAAAACTGAAAATCAGACCTACTTGGTGTAATTGCAGTCAAAGAATAAATGGTGCATGGTTTCTTCGTTGACTTGACACAAATCACACTTAGAAGGGCCCTAAACTCCCCTCCTTTTCAAATTGTCCAAGGTGAGGAACTTACCATGAACCATAACCCAACAAAAATTGTTAATATTAGGAATCCCATCATTGTGCCAAATGGATTTCCAAAATGGAGGGGTTTCAATTGGGCCAGATAGCCCCCCTTTATAGAGTAATCTACACCCCCCAACCTCTTCGATCTTTTGAATTAAAATCCCACAACACACATCCATTGAGAGCATTCATGAGTAGCAAAATCAGATGATAGAGGTGAGGAGGATGAGATCCTAAGTTCGATCCCATCCAATGATTTGAGCACTCAACCCAAATTGAAATGCCAAACAAGGATTTGCAATTCTTACCATCCAACCAATTCTTTAAAGGAATCAATTCCAGACTGAGTGAGAGAGGTTTCTTTCCCAAGATGATGTCCTCCCAAATGGATGTTTGCTTTCCATGACCACGGATCCAAGTAAGCTTGGATTTGACTAATGATGTTATCAATTTTATGAGTTTCTAGATATATGAACCTTTTCGATTTTAAACTATATTTTCTATACATCTCTCTCTATTGCCTTGCAAGTATTTTTTCCACCAATCAAGGTTACTCGTGATTAGTATATATACCAGTTTTTCCAAATTATTTTTTTCCACCAATCAATATTACTTGTGATTAGTTTCTATACCAACTTGCCCCCCATGGCTAGATTCACAAGAGAAGGGTCCTTGACACTTAACCCTCCTATACTTTTGGGAGCTCTAACTATCTTCTAATTAACCAGATGATATTTTTTAGTATTGGTTTCCCCCCCTGCCATGAGAAGTTTTGTATTTCCTTAGCTATTTCCTACATAATTCCCAAAGGTGTTATCATAATGGAACACTCGAATAAGGGGCGGGTTGAGAGGACCGATTTGATCAAGATCAATCTTCCAGCTAGATTTAACCACTAAGACCCCCATTGGTTGAATTTTGTATGGATCTTGTCCAAAACACTTTACCACACTTGAGAGGAAACTTTATGTAGTTGGAAGGGTATTCCCAAATATCTAAAGGAGGACCAATTGTCTATGTAAGGGAATATCGAAATTCTTGAGATGGTTTGTAAATCTCATGAGGATTCACATTCCAACCAAGGATTTGACTCTTATGATGGTTTATTAATCCTCCTTAAACAACTATGAAAATATCAAGTTCCTTCTTGAATCTAGTGGCAATTATTCTTGAAGTTCCACCCAAGAGAATTGTGTCATATGCAAACTAAGAGTGATTCAAAATTTTAACTCCTCTCACAATTTTGATCTTTGGGAGATACTTGGTTATTCTTTCTACATCAGGCAAGTTCATACTAAGAGATTCAATCATTATAATGTAAAGTATCCGGGACATAGGGTAGCCTTGTCTCAAACCCCTTCTTCCTTGGAAAAGAGAGGTGGAGCATCCACTAACTATAGGAGCAATCCAAGCAACACCATTGCATGAAGAGATCCAATCAATGAAGGAGGGACTAAATCCAATTTTTCTCATAACTTCGAATAAAAAGAAATGCCATACTTGGTCAAAGGCATTGGCCATATCCAACTTTATAACCATTACTTTTTCTTTATTTGACACGCTTAAGTGGATAACTTCTTGAATGAGCACTATGTTATCCATTATTTGCATGTTTTGCATAAACCCCCCTAATTCTCTAATATGATCTTGGGCAACACTTTTTTTAACCTCAGGGCAATAATTTTTGTCATAATTGTGTATGATGAATTGCATAATGAAATGGGATAGAACCTGGAAAAGGAAGAAGGGTTAGCCTCCTTTGGAATCAAAACAAGAAAGGAAGAGTTTGTATCATCTATGACTTTACTTGATTTTGCAAATATTGGATCATCCTTTTTAGATCTATCTTTATCAAGCTCCAGTAGGTTCTATAAAAGAGATTGAAAACCCATCAGACTTGGTGGCCTTGTTAGGATCCAAATCCCAAATGGCTTCCTCGATCTCCTCCTCCTTTATAGGTTTCATCAATTCTAGATTATCCTCCTCTAAAATAATTGAAGGAATGTTGACCAACATGGCTGAAATATCATTGGGATTTGCATCACCCTATTATGAAAAGAGGGTGCAAAAATGAGATCAGGCTCTTGTCTTCAACTCTTGGAAATATGGTATTCTGGTTCCAACTTCTTGAGTTATTTCTTTGACATTGTTTCATGTTGTATAGGCCTTAGCTTACTTGTGAAAGAAGGTTGTATTTCTATGTCCTTCCTTGAGCCAAAGACTCCTAAACTTTAATCTCTAGATTTCTTCTTCATTTTTAATAGTTCTTTGTAGTTTTTGTTGTATTTCTATCTCAACTACTTGTAACTTTAAGGTTACTTCTTCATTTTCTATTTTGTTTTGTGTCTCCTCAAGATGAACTCTTAGATTTTCTATATCAGTTGACAGAGGGGACAATGAGGTGTGAACCCAATATTTCAAGGCATCCTTAACCAATTTTATTTATTTTTCCCCAAATATGGATACAAGCTCCCTTTATCCATACTCTCCAAGCTTTAGCGATTATCTCCTATACTTCCTTGTTTTGAGACCAAATAAGATTATATCTAAAAGGAAGTGGCTTGTAATTTAGGGTATCTTGAAACTGAAGAACAATGGGTTTATGATATGAGATTGCATAGCCTACAATCTTGTAATTAAAAATGAAATCTTGAAGATGAAAATCACTTTGTACTAAAACTCTAGCTAACCTAGAGGTAATGTGACCTAGCACAGTCCTTTGATTGGTTCAAGTGAACTTACCTTTTATTGGTTTAATGTTGTCCATGTCCCAATCTTTGATTATATCTTCCATCTTTTCTTTGAACAAGTACCTGATAATAGAACCCCCTCTTTTTTCGCTATTATGCAAAACAACATTGGAATCTCCGACCATAATGTTGTTTCTAGCAAAATCTCAGTCTGTTAAATCTAGGAGAGATCTCCATCATGTTTCTTTTTCTTTATAAACCATAGGCATGTATACATTAAAGACATTAAATTTCTTACCAGATCGTTGA
>JZKD02S1056811.1:0-13274 GCA_000966675.3 Picea glauca
TTATGATCGCTCTTGTTTATATGCTCATTGTGTTTCCAATTTATTTATCGTTATACAATTGACAAGACTCCAAGATCCTTATTCATTTGGAATTCTTTATTTGTTAATATGACTTCGTTTTACAAGACTGTGATGATATTCTTTTGATAGAGTTTGTGACGCATTGGTGATTTGATTTATATGTTCTGTGATCGATTCCCTTGACACATTGGTTTCATGAGAACACATTGGTGTTGTGATTAGACCCTTGGTATAAATCATTTCATACAACACATAGTTCATATAATCGAACCCTTGGTGTGATTTCGAATTATTTCTTTGGTTTTAAAACTATGACTATTGCTCGCACAAATGTTTGGTCCACGTATCATAGATTTTAAATGGCATAGTTTTTAACCTATGCAATAATGGTTTGAATTGTTGTATGCGTCGGCGGTTGTACTATGGGATATGACTGTTTTGCATGGGCTAAACTAGCTCCACCACCTTCGCACGTTCTGTCATTAATGTTTTCCCCCTATCCTGGTTCACCTTTGCTAGTTTTCGGGCAAGCCTATGAGCTATCAACTCTGTGTATACTCTGTTCGAACCCTTACCCACTCACCCTGCTCACTGTGTGCTCCTATCTATGGCACCGGTGGTGTGCATAGAGCCGAATGGTAACCAAACTCTGTTACTATTCAATAATGCTCGAAAGGATTTAGAAAATAGTGGTTGGCTCGTGTTTATATAGAGGTTTGAGGGTTTCAACCTTTCGGTTGCCCAACAATTCGCCCTCACCTTTGACAGGTGCAGGGCTAAAATCAGTGACATACAACTCAAGATGAATGAAGAATTCATAAGTTCGGCTACAGGACTAGCAGCCACAGGCCAACGATGGTTTAAAAACTCCAAAGTTGACGAGGTGTCGTGGCCATTACTATTCGTATCAAGAAAGGTTGTGTCCTGTGATAAAGGTATTCCTATTTCTACCCTCAAACCCAGGTGGCACAAACTTTTAGTAATCGTTAAACAATTTGTGACCTGTGGAGGTCGATATGGCTTGGTTTTTCTGTATCACCTCTGGTTATTGATGAATTTCATGGGCTATCCTTTGAATATACCTCATTACTTCTTGTGTAGTCTTTACAAGATGGCTAAGAGATTCAAACACGAGAAGGATGATAGCAGCCTGTTTCACCATGGCTTAATTAAATTCATTATTGTCCACCATTTGAGCCTTCATCATGATAATTGGCAAGCCTTTCTGCCTAGAAATGGCTTTGCTAACCCAGAGTCTGCTCAAAATGATAAGGTTGTGGTCAGTGAGACTTTGGTTGGACCATTCGTGCCACTTCATATCCTTCTACCCCCTATCAAACCCTCAGTTTTCCCTGATTTGGACCTACCTGATGCCTTGGTTAACCCGTGCGCTAAGGATGATATTAAGGTCGTCAAAAGACCTGTGAGGAAGAAAGACAACAATGATACTACTGTCAACAGAAAGGGGAAGAAAAATGCTCGATTGATATCGAGACTTGCTTGGAACAAACCTAAACAAAACATCGACCAAAAGCCTATAGTGCTAAGTGAGGACTCAGACTCCGATATTGAGCATTTACTAGTTGAAGAGTACCCCTATTCTCATGGCCTATGCTCTAAAGAACCCTATGACTATGTCTCTAACCTACCCCCATGCCTGAAAAACAATCGTAATTACCCGGGAATCAAGTTGCACAATGAAACCCCTGGTGACTTAAACAAACCCTTGCCTATTATGTCAAAGCCCAAGCAGCCATCATGCATCCAATGTAATGTGTGGCTAGAGCGTTATTACACCGACGTTCCCTTATTGCAATCAAAGATCAAATCGTTAGAGGAGAAAGTTACAGTGCTGTCAAAAGAAAAAGACAGGCTTCAGGCCAGTGAAAAGAAACAAAAAACCATCGGTTCGATTGTCTTCAGGAATGTCGAAGCGGCAACAGCCTTCGTCAATTCCAAGTTATCATGACCAGGTATGTGTGTTGACATCGATTTTGCTTTTTGACTTTGTTTGAATTAAAATAACCAATTGGATTTGCTTTCAAATTAGCTCTGTTCATTTTAATACATTCGAAATGATTATGTTATAGTTTGATCATCAAAAACGATTTGTTTTGGATCCTGTAGATTCATTTTTCTATAATTAAACATAGCTATTCTTTGGTTATGTGATTTTGTCGTGCCTAGCTTAGTATAAGCCATTGATTGGTTTTTTATTTTGTTTGGTTTGTTTTTTAATCAATTATGTTCATCTGATTTAGGATAGTCGATTTGGTCTGATTTCGATTAGTTTCGTTTGTTCTAATAGACTCAAAACAACTCTGTTGACTTCGACTTACCAGGAACGATTCTGTTTTGTATGGAATCAATATTCTCTTTTGGTTTTGATTACATTCGACCTATGCAAAAGATTTATTTGCTAAAAATCGTGAGGTTGTGTTGATTGATATGATTTTGCATAACGATTTTGTCGACCCCAAACTGTTTCGATTCGTTCCTGTTTGATTTGGTTTGTCAACGATTGTTTGCGTGCCATGATTAGCATGATCGTTGGTATATGTTTGATACAATTCTATTAATTTGAAAAATGATCCTGTTGATTTCGTTGTGATTCGAAAATGATTTTGTTAATGGATGAGGCGACATAAACGACTGCATAAATAATTTGTTCAACCGGTTATATTTTGTGTCGATTGAAATTGGTTCATGAAAATCATTTCATTACTATCAAATTATCTAATGTGATTATGTTTACCCCAAATTGGTGATGACAAATTGAACAGAGTACATGTATCTCTGTTACCTTTCGATTGACCACGATTCCATTTGTTTCAAATTAGCATATAAGTTCGATTTGAATGATTTGTTTGGTTTCCAATTAGAAATTAAATTTTTGTTTCATAGTTTGAATATAATTCTTCAAGATTTGAATTGGTTTTGAAACGATTCTGTGTTCAATTTAGACCAACTACGAAATCGCAAGATTCTGTAGCTAGTCTTAGAATTTAGATTTTTGTCAATTTTTTTCAATAAAATATCCTCTAATATTGTCTATTCTTGTCCTCTTTCAGGTGAATACGAATTACAATGTTCAATTGGGCATGTTGTAGCAGTTTGGGAGATACTTTGGATATGGTTTTGTTTTAGGTTGTTAGTTTTAGTCAGACTTGGGAGATTATCTCCAGATTTTCTGTAAATTGTTTTGATAATTCCCACAGGGATGTTTTACCCTGTGGGAGGTCTTTAAATACTTATTATTTTTTTGTAATGGAACCATCATCTTCACTATGGAGAGAACTAGACTATGGATTTATGATTCAGACTGAGATGAAAGTTGATGTCTTGTAACATCTTTCGCTTTCAATATATCAAAGTTTTGTTTCAAATTTTCTGCATATCAGTTTGCAATTAATTATCGACTACTTTAGCTATCATAATTCATTGCATGTTGATGTGATTTGATTTATAAGTTTTCCATATTTGATATCTCTTATTTAAAAATACAACAATTATTCTGCTTCAGTTTAATGAATTACATGTTTACCTTTTTCGTTAAATGAATCATTTTGTACAAATCTTTGCACACAGATTTATCTAACTGCGATGATTTGTATATCATAAGATTGTTGTCAATTTTATGTCTTGTTTGTTCTTTTATTGATACTCAAAGAGAACTATTGCTTCTGGTTTGCAAGAGGCTTGCAGAGAATCTGGTGTGGGTTTCCTCCCATCGAACAACTGAACTGGATCCTTACACAGGACAAATTGGAAAGCGTTATTACAGGTTAGCTTATTAGTGTTATTTAAGTAGTTTAGATAAATATATTAGTTTAGATTCATAGTTAGAGTTATTATTTTGGTTTCTTAGCTTAGGTAGTTTTTATTCTATTTCTTTTTCATAAAATTATAAAAATCAAAAGACAAAGGTTTAGCTGTCTTAGGACAGATTACAAATGATTTTTGCAGGTTTTAATTTAAATTTGTAATTTGTAAATATTGTATATTTGTAATTAAAGTTGATTATGTTGATAATTAAACATTTACTTTTATAGAATTATAGTTGTATGATTTAGGTAATAGATTGTATATATGTAGTTTAGATTTGTTTATTAGTTTGTTTTAATTATTGTTTGTATTTATATTAGTTTCTTAGTGTAGTTTTCATTTGTTTTTCTAGGACTCAGATCAGCCAATGGAGCCGCTAAACCCGTCAGGGTGGGTTATCCCAAATGGCTTGGGTTATTTAGACAACCCCGGACCGGATCCACTCTTCCAGTTGGTGAGCGTTCATTTACGCCCATCAACAAATGGCGCTAAAAGGAGGGCCTAAAATTTATTAATGGCACGAGGCGGTCATAAGACTCCTCCACCACCTAATCGCTCACCTATAGTGACAAGAATTCATTCGAATGACAACATTCCCCCTCAAACAACAACCACATCAAACGACGATCCACGGATCACAGTTGAGCCAACAAACCCAAATCCTACAGCTGGTGACATACAAGAGATTGTCCGCCAATCTCTCATAAGAACTCATAGTGCGTTAGCCCGTTTGAGGCAACCAAATCGACCTTTGGACCAAACTTTAGATTTCTCTGATATCAGAGAGCAACTCGGAGGCGCTAATCTCATTTTGAACCCTACAGATCCAATCCTCACTCTTGCTGCAGGAGGATCTGGAATACCTCCCTCACCACCTCCTTCATCTCCTTCTTCTTCTGGAGGAGATTCTTCTGATGAAGGCAGTTCCCCTTCTCAGCCTTCCACACCGACTACACCAATGGATAACCAAAACAACCCTACCAAACCTTGGCTCGACCAGGATGTAGTAGTTGTACCTGGAGCACAGCATCCCTTACCCAAACATCCAGAGAAGTGACTTCCCAAGTTTGACCCTGACTCTAAACAGATCGTTGAAGATCACATTAAAAAATTTATGTTAACCATAAGACTCCACAATGTCGAGCATGAAGACGTAGTCTGTAGGTTGTTCCCCTACACTTTCGAGGGAAATGCATCTACATGGTACTTTTCCCAACAACCCCATACCATCGTGTCTTGGGAAAAGTTCGAGTCATGCTTTTTGGAAAAGTTCGGAGACAGTAAGCCTCTGGAAGTCCTGGTCATGGACCTTTATAGCTTAAGAATGAACCTGAAAGAGAAATTTAAAGACTTTAATCAAAGATTCTTAACACTTAAAAACCGAATCCCTATAGATTCCATGCCTGTCGAGAATCTCATAATAGCATACTATACTAAAGCCTTGTATGAAAGTATATCTATTTGGGTTAAACGATCTAAGAAAGCCATGTTGTTAGAATCCTTCGAGGAGGCTAGCCATATTGAAAAAGACATACTTAGTCTTAAAGACTCTACTAGCAACGAAAAAAAAACTAGTCCATCTTCCAAAAAGAAGATCGAAATCCTCCCTAGACCTACTCAAAGTAAAACACAACCTGAAAGCTCTGATTTATAAAATTTAACTAAAGTCGTTCAAAAAATGTCGAATCAAGTTATAGATTTAAAAAAGACGGCCGAAGAAGCTTCGTCGAGCAAAGGGCCTTACAAGCCCCCGTTCAGGAAGCCTTTTCCCACCAATCGACCTAATCTAACCACTGAGGGCCTTAATCTAGAAAGTCTGCAATACTCCCTTCAAACAATTCTAGAAGCTAAGGATAACTTGATGCCTCCTGAGATACCTGAGGAGGTAGTTGAACAAGAGACAGTTCAAGAAGAAGAGTATTCTCCAAACATTTTTGGACACATCTCAGATAGCATCTTTCAAGCTAACTTCGAGACAGTACATCCCTATAACACTAGGAGTAAGACAACAAACAAACCTTCTTCCGAAAACACTACGAATTCGCCTCCGAAATAATCTAAACCATTTGAGACTAAACAAAGTCATGTGAACCTTAAATTAGATTATAATTTAGTTGAATATCTTAAAAAGTTAAGGGCTAACATTTATGTTTATGAGTTATTGAAATTTCCATTTCTGCTACAAAAAATGTTGCAAAACATCGCAGAGAATGGCAAAAATGGTAATTCAAACAGTAGAAAGGTTGTGCAGAAAAAAGTTCCTCAGAAGACTTCCACTAAGAATAATCCTAATTCTCATGATAAAGGAAGCCTTCCTGTAAATAATGTAAATAATGTAGATAAAGTATCTTTAGAAACTGCGAGTAAAAAGCCACAAACTACCACCCTTAGTACTCACAGAAATGTACCTCCATTTTTGTTAACTTTCGAAATCTTTAATAGAAACGTGCACAATTGTATGGTAGACTCAGGAGTGTCATCCAATGTGATGCCATGGTCTGTATGCCAGAAGATTAACGTCAAAGTTGAACCATCCACCTTAAAAATCATCCAGCTTGATCGAACTAATGTTAAAGTTGTAGGCGAATTAATAAATGTACTTATAAGATTATCGTCTAACCCCAAGGTTCATCAAGTCATTGATATTATTGTTGTGGATATTCCAGAAGTGTATGGTCTATTTTTTAAGCAGGGACTGGTCAGAGCAGCTACACGGCTATTTCATGACAGATTGGTCTCACCTATGGCTTCCAGAGAACGAAAAGCCTAACAAGATCAAGGTAAATCATGAACGCTACCTTAAGTTCACGGTCACAGATTTGAATGGTCCCAATGAACCATTTACACCTTCTGTTGATTCACCCGAAGTACAAGGGATGGATACCTTTTTCAGCAATTTCATGGCCGAGACTTCGGCTATCACCAATCCAGAACAACAGTCCGAGATTGTAGCATACATGCAACCAGCAGCTTCCACACAATGGTCTCATGCACCCAATAAAAATCAAATTTGGTCTCTTTATTTTGATGGGTCAAAGTCCAAAGAAGGAGCTGGTGTAGGTTGCGTTATTATCGATCCGACAAGTAACAAAACATTGATTGCATGTAGGCTAGAATTTGAATGTACTAATTACACTGCAGAATATGAGGCTTTATTGCAAGGTCTCAGGAAAGCTTTAGATATAAACATTCAAAACTTGAATGTCTTTGGCGATTCCGAAATCGTGGTTAGACAAGTAAGAGATTCTATCCATTGTCTGTCTCCGCATCTTAAAAGCTACCAATCCGAGGTATGGAATTTAATGAATAAATTTTCTACTTTCAATATAAATTCTATTCCTAGATTGAATAATTCTGAAGCAGATCTATTAGCTAACGTAGCTTCTAAACTCTTAGGATTTATTGTGTCAAGAAAAGGGATGATTATCGACCCCGAAAGGACTCAAGTTATCTCAAAAATTCCCCCTCCTACTTCCAAAAAGTCTATGCAGTCCTTCTTAGGCCAGATAAACTTCGTGAGGAGATTCGTCCCCATTTTCTCCGAAATGGTCAGGCCTTTACAAAATTTAATTAAGAAAGATGCCCAATATCATTGGGGACCCTTAGAAAATCAAGCTTTTAATGCCATAAAAAAGGCCATAATAGACGCTCCTTCTCTCATGAGCYCCGAMTTTTCCCAAGACTTCACGCTCTACACTTTTACTTTTGACYGCTCCTACGTTGYAGTCCTAACTCAAAAGAAYAGCGGAAAGAATGAAGTACCCATTTCCTTTATGAGTTATTCTTTCAAAGGCRTGAAACTTAATTATCCAGYGGTAGATCAGCAAGCCTACGTTGTTTTCAAAGCAGTCAAGAACTTYCGGTCTTATCTTTTGAAATCCAGGATGAAAGTTATTGTCCCGTACCCAGCCGTCAGGAACCTGTTAGTGCAGAAAGAGCTAGGAGAAAAGAGGGATAACTAGGTCACCTCCTTRCAGGAGTACGACATAGAAATTWCCCYAGCTCAAATAGTGAGAGGCCAAGGGTTATKCAAGTTWGTTGTTGATTCAGCAGCAGGAYRGCAAGAAGAAAKCGATAGGTCAAACMTAGAACAACACGATCAAAATGTAATCTGMTGCGCACAAAACTCTGTCAGTCCCTGGTATGAYGATATAAAATTMTGTCTTGAACATGGGTCATCCCCCCATCACCTGGATCCCACTAAAAGAAGAGCGTTGAGATTAAATTTTTTCTCCTTTCATTTGGTTAATGKTGTTCTGTTTCGTCAAARTTTTGATGGCGTACTGATGCGYTGTCTTGAGAAGGACGAAGCAGAAAAGGTTTTGCTAGAATTGCATGYAGGAGAAGMTGGTGGTCATTTTGGTGGTGATACTACTGCCCATAAGGTTTTGAGAGMYGGGTATTACTGGCCTAYGCTTTTTAGAGACACCCATGCCTTGTGTCRTAAGTGTACTATTTGTCAGAAAGCATCAAGGTGGTTACAGAAACCAGCCTTTCCTTTGCAWCCCGTTTCAGTAGACTCTCCTTTTCAGCAGTGGGGCCTTGATATTATAGGTCCAATCAACCCGCCATCCTCACAAYAGCATAAGTTCATCATAACAACCACAGATTATTTTACCCGATGKTCTGAAGCTGTCGCGTTAAGAACTGTCAACACCARTCAKGTAATTGCCTTTCTAAATTCGAATATTATTACTCGTTTTGGTATCCCTGACTGTTTAGTATTTGATAACGCTTATTATTTTTCCTCTCTTGAGATGAGCGAGTTCRMTTTGGAAAAAGGAATTAAATTGAAGTATTCTGCTAGCTATTACCCCCAGGGCAATGGATTGGCAGAGTCAACAAATAAGAACTTGATTAAAATCATCAAGAAAACGGTGGCTGAAAATCAAAAAAACTAGCACAATGCATTGTTAAAACTGATTTGGGATGATAGTGTAACCCCAAAAGATGTTGTAGGTAACTCCCCCTTTTTTCTCGTTTATGGAAGAGAAGCAATTATACCACCACACATTCTTCTCCCTTCGCTACAGTTATCACAGAAAATTCAAGAAGAAGACTGTCCCCCTTTGGAAAACCGAATTAACACTTTAATGAAGCTAGAAGTTTTAAGAGCCCAAGATAAACGTAAGTTAGATCACCATCAACTATTGGTTAAAATCTGGTTCGATTCTAATTCGGCCTCTGATAGGAATTTCGAAGTGGGTGATCTCGTCCTAAAATGGGACAAACCGCATGAGGGAAAGGGAGAACGCACGAAATTTCAAAACTTATGGCTTGGACCGTTTTTAATTGCTGAGAAATTGGGTCCCAACTCTTTCCGATTGCATAATCTAGAGGGACAGTCTGACACCTATCCAGTGAATGGCCAAGCTCTGAAAAGATATTTTGCTTGATGACAACTCTTTGTATACTATGTACATATTTTTCTTTTGTTTGCTTTTTCTTTCCTGTTTTGGCTTTGATTTCTCCTTTTCGCTTATCAGTTTTTCTTTTGAAAACACATACCTACAAATTTTTTGAATTATTCAGACAAGGTAAACAAAAAATTCCTTCACTGAAATGACTGCTAAAAAATTGTGTAAACATCAATTGTATACTTCGGAAATTTACATCTGTGTTGGCAAAAAGTTTGTTGTTTGAAAGAAGTTAACTGATTTCAATCTCTGAGATAAGCCTATCACGATCATCCATTATCTTTTTACGGTGTCCCTATTCCTTAAGGGAATGACTCAGAAAGATGTCTCCCTGCCTTAGAAAGTTGGTTCTGTAAATAAACCATCTCTGGATCTTAATAAAGGATAGTTCTAAAAAAATTCTGCTGAGGTCTGAAAAAAAATATATGTTAAAATATTAGAATTTTCAGCGTCACCCCGCTCAACTATATATCTTTAAAAAACAAAATAAATCAATAAAAGAGCTGTGGGAAGTGCTTGTAAGCCCGTCAGGATGCTAAACAGGTCTGCTGGCAGCAGGTAAATGCATGCATGATGCCAAGACAACTTCGTCGGGGTACTGAACAGGCCTGTTGGCAGCGAAGCAATGTTGGGTATATGAAAATTTGTGAATATAAAACCTCTCGACCTTAAAATGTCCTTTATTCGGATCCAGAACTTCTTGGCAGGATACGGATGTCAGAGTGGGTTAAATGGCAACCCTGTCGAGGCTATGGATGCCTGCTGGCAGCAGTGGCCCTATCAACAGTATTGAATATTTTATCTTTAATATCGTGGCTCGCTTGTCTTAAGACTATTAACAATTTTCATCCTTTAAACACTGCTAGAATATTTGGTCAATAATGATGTTCACGCGATTTTCTGGTTGTTTTTGAGTTAGAATTTTTCTCGTTATCCAAATCTGAATTTGTTCTTTTGGCAGAGATAACTGCTTCTACCAGTGTTTCGCCATTGTTGGCAACCAATTCACATTTTCATACTGTCCTTATAAGCTGCCTACACCAGAGTTTCACAAACTTTGATTTTCGTCGCAACCTTCGAATAAAATGACACTATTGTTATATATGCGTTTGCCCACTTGCCCTTGTTCTTGTTTTCACGACTGCAAGCGTGAAAACTTTGATTTCAAATTCATATTAAAAATGTCACTGGATTGTTATGATCGCTCTTTTTTATATGCTCATTGCATTTCCAATTTATTTATCGTTATACAATTGACAAGACTCCAAGATCCTTATTCATTTGCCATTCTTTATTTTTTAATATGACTTCGTTTTACAAGACTGTGATGATATTATTTTGATCGAGTTTGTGATGCATTAGTGATTTGGTTTATATGTTCTATGATCGATTCCCTTGACACATTGGTTTCATGAGAACACATTGGTGTTGTGATTAGACGCTTGGTATAAATCATTTCATACAACACATAGTTCATATAATCCAACCCTTGGTGTGATTTCAAACTATTGCTTTGGTTTTAAAACTATGACTATTTCTCGCGCAAATGTTTGGTCCACGTATCATAGATTTTAAATGGCATAGTTTTTAACCTATGCAATAGTGGTTTGAATCGTTGTATGCGTCGACGGTTGTACTATGGGATATGACTGTTTTTCATGGGCTAAACTAGCTCCACCACCTTCCCACATTTTTTCATTAATGTTTTCCCGCTATCCCGGTTCACCTTTGCTAGTTTTCAGGCGAGCCTGTGAGCTATCGACCCTGTGTATACTCTGTTCGAACCCTTACCCACTCACCCTTCTCACCGTGTGCTCCTGTCTATGGCACCGATGGTGTGCATAGAGACGAATGGTAACCAAGCTCTATTACTATTCGATAATGCTCGAAAGGATTTAGAAAATAGTGGTTGGCTCATGTTTATACAGAGGTTCGAGGGTTTCAACCTTTCGGTTGCCCAACAATTATGCCTCACCTTTGACGGGTGCAGGGCTAAAATCAGTGACATGCAGCTCGAGCTGAATGAAGAATTCATAAGTTTGGCTACAGGACTGGCAACCACAGGCCAACGATGGTTTAAAAACTCCAAAGTCGACGAGGTGTCATGGCCATTACTATTTGTATCAAAAAAGGTTGTGTCCTGTGATAAAGGTATGCCTATTTCTACCCTCAAACCCAGGTGGCACAATCTTTTGGTAATCATTAAACAATTTGTGACCTGTGAAGGTTGATATGGCTTGGTTTTTCTGTATCACCTCTGGTTATTGATGAATTTCATGGGCTATCCTTTGAATATGCAGCATTACTTCTTGTGTAGTCTTTACAAGATGGCTAAGAGATTCAAATGCGAGAAGGCTAATAGCATCCTGTTTCACCACGGCTTAATTAAACTCATCATCGTCCACCATTTGAGCCTTCATTGTGATAATTGGCAAGCCTTTCTGTCTAGAAATGGCTTTGCTAACCCAGAGTCTACTCAAAACGATAAGGCTGTGGTCAGTGAGACTTTGGTTGGACCAGTTGTGCCACTTCATATCCTTCTACCCCCTGTCAAACCCTCAGTTTTCCTCAATTTGGACCTACCTGATGCCTTGGTTAACTCGTGCGCTAAGGATGATATTAAGGTTGTCAAAAGAACTATGAGGAAGAAATAAAGAAATGATACTACTGTCGACAAAAAGGGGAAGAAAAATGCTTAATTGATATCGAGACTTGCCTGAAACAAACCTAAACAGAACATCGACCAAAATCCTATAGTGCTAAGAGAGGACTCAGACTTCGATATCGAGCGTTTCCTAGATGAAGAGTGCCCCTATTCTCATGGATTGTGCTCTAAACAACCCTATGACTATGTCTCTAACCTACCCTCGTGCCTCAAAAACAATCCTAATTACCCAGGAATCAAGTTGCACAATGAAACCCCTAGTGACTTAAACAAACCCTTGCCTGTTATGTCAAAGCCCGAGCAGCCATCATGCATCCAATGTAATGTGTGGCTAGAGCGTTATTACACCAACGTTCCCTTATTGCAATCAAAGATCAAATTGTTAGAGGAGCAAGTTACAGTGCTGTCAAAAGAAAAAGACAGGCTTTGGGCCAGTGAAAAGAAACAAAAAACCACCGGTTCGATTGTCTTCAGGAATGTCGAAGCGGAAACAGCCTTCGTCAATTCCAAGTTATCATGACTAGGTATGTGTGTTGACATCAATTTTTCTTTGTGAGTTTGTTTGAATTAAAATAACCGATTGGATTTGCTTTCAAATTAGCTCTGTTCATTTTAATACATTTGAAATGATTCAGTTATAGTTCGATCATCAAAAACGATTTGTTGTGGATCCTGTAGATTCATTTTGCTATAATTAAACATAGCTATGCTTTGGTTATGTGATTTTGTCGTGCCTAGATTAGTATAAGCCATTGATTGGTTTTTTATTATGTTTGGTTTGTTTTTGAATCAATTATGTTCATCTGATTTAGGATAGTCGATTTGGTCCGATTTCGATTAGTTTCGTTTGTTCTAATAGACTCAAAACAACTCTGTTGACTTCGACTTACCAGGAATGACTCTATTTTGTATGGAATCAATATTCTCATTTGGTTTTGATTACATTCGACCTATGCAAAAGATTTATTTGCTAAAAATCGTGTGGTTGTGTTGATTGATATGATTTTGCATAACGATTTTGTTTACCCCAAACTATTTCGATTCGTTCCTCTCTGATTTGGTTTGTAAACGATTGTTGTGTGCCACGATTAGCATGATCGTTGGTATATGTTTGATACAATTCTATTAATTTGAAAAATGATTATGTTTATTTCATTGTGATTTGAAAATGATTTTGTTAATGGATGAGGCGACATAAACGACTGCATAAATAATTTGTTCAACCGGTTACAGTTTGTGTCAATTGAAATTGGTTCATGAAAATCATTTCATTACTATCGAATTATCTAATGCGATTATGTTTACCCCAAATTGGTGATGACAAATTGAACAGAGTACATGTATCT
>JZKD02S1056866.1:0-14184 GCA_000966675.3 Picea glauca
TCTTTCACATTTGCAAGCAATCATGGGTATTTTAATGGTGTAAAATAATCCTTTCATTTCCGTAAGTTATTTCAAGTTCTCTTTATGCTTTACATGCAATAATCTTACAATCTGAGAACTTCATTTTCCACTGTTTTAACATTTCGGTTTTGGGCCCTCTTGGCACTTTTCGGGCAAGTGAAACTCACAGTAATACACTTGAACACTTAAAAACACTTAGTCCATAGGTTTAATAACCAACTAGACTTGATAGGACACCTTTACCGACCCATCTTCGCCATTTAAAATGAGGACTAGAGGAAGCAACGAAAAGGTGATAGGTCGGGGACGGTCTCGTGGCGCGGTGCGTCCTTTTCCGGGAGTACTCTTTTTCTTGGGCTGACCTGTGGAGCTAGGGTAGGCCTTGTTGCCATACTTCTTGAGCACCCAACAGTTACTTGGTAAAAACGGGGGGAGTATTGGGTTGACACCTAGCTAGGATTGGAGCATCACTTAACAATTTTTTAATCAATCTTCAATCTACAACTTTTGGGCAATCAATTTAATATACTTTTGGCAATCTACATTTACACTTGCAAGCAATTTCTCACTGTTACATTTACATGCAAGTTATCCTTATGAGTTTTGGATTAATTATCTAAGTGGTTATATCTGTGTTTTGGAACACTTTCCCTTTCAAGCATTTCTCATTTAACTTCTTGTTCCTATTTTGGTGTGATCCCTCAAGAAGTTGCGCATCCTCTGGGAGGCACTATCTTGTGGGGTCTTGAGTGATTGTTATGTGCCATTGAAAGTAGTCCAACAGAGTAAGTGCATCCTTTTGAGGAGACTCTCTGTTGCGAGCATGCTTGGCTTGTTATGTTGATGGATGCATCTTCTTGAATATCTTCAATTTCCTGCACATACAAGTAATTGTTAGTCGGTACCTTATCTTTGTATCTCTATATCTTGTATCCTTTGTATCTTTGTTTAGCATTACTTTGTTGTAATCTTTAGATATTCTTTATTGTACTTTTGTATCTAGTCTACTTGTAAGCTTTGTAATCTTTGTAAATCTTGTGTAATCGACTACCCTTAAACTTAGTTGACCCCTTGCCCAATCTTAGGCACTAGTCTTAGTTGTCCTAGGAAAAGGCTTGCTTGACATATTAACTGTTGCACTTGCATTGTTGCCTCAACATCATAGGCTAGATTTCCCCCCAACCTTTCTAACTAATTAAAACCAACTCCTAGAACTTAAACGTTAATCTCATCTAGTAACTAGGGTCTACCCCCCTTGGCTTCCCTAATAGTAAGCCTAGACGGAAGAGGTTCAAGTCAAAGTGACAGCGTGGGCTTTGAACCTAGGCATTGTGCCTCCAAGGACACACTAAGTGAGCAGGACTTAGCTCACGTTTGCAAGTGTGTATAAGGACGACAACAACAGGTACCTCCTGGATAGGTAACATGACCTAACCTTCCTAACCCCTCATGTAGGTAGAATAATATATTTTCTATGTAATAAAGACCGACATTAGTTAACAAGGCCTATTTAATAATGTGGACAATCCTAATGTAATAAGACTTAATAGAAGCTTATGCTTCTAGAAATATCTTCCTTTAGAATGTTCTTTAGAAGATAGAATTAGTATAAATAAGAGTAGAAGGCATGAGAAAGTCTCGTCTTGAGAATTATTGTAATAGAGCTTTGCTCTGCTGGAGGTTGCCTCCTCGAAGAGGCAAGTGAACATTGCTTTCATTCAATAAAGATATTATTGCTGGTGTTGTTATTCTCATTATTTTGCTGTTTCGCTGGTATTTGCTGCAATATTTTTGTTTCTTCTTATTACAATACATCTCGTACCTTACAAGTGGTATCAGAGCTCTTTCCTTTGTGTAAACTGTGGGAATTTTTTTTTCAAGGTAGAGACGTGTATTGTCGACATGTTTAAAGCACAAAGATCTATCGTTCAACGGGTAAAACTGCAGTTGGGGAAGACTACACGTAGGAAATACAAGCGGTTTCATGGGGTTACTCAAAACAAACGTTTCACCTTGTTGGAAACCTTTGTAACCCCTGTTGGTACCCCTTCGAGTAGTACCGCATCAGATATAATCTGTGCACGACCATCACTCCCATATACCGTCAAATATACCAGGAGTCCCCTAGGTCTCCTGAAACCATCTGTAGATCAGTGGATTGGTTTTCTAACTGCTATAGTGACACCAAGAACAACACTTGGGAAGATACTCTCTACTATCTGGGTAATCGGGTAGTATGACCAAGGGTATGGTAGAGCCTCCTTAGTTGGTGCCCTGAGATATTGGGCCAAGTATTACTGTTCGACCCCACATGTATATCAAAGAGCTATAGCACAGGGAAAACCCTTGTCTATAGGAACCCTAACCCTTGGGAAAGGAACAGAATAGATAAGGAACAAAAGAGATATATTACCGCGCAACCCTGCCTCCTGCATTACAGTCGCGACATTCCTACACAATTTTTCTTGTTAATAATCTGGGCAAATCGTCATTGCAATATTCTTCAGGTCGAAGTATAACTTTGTAGAAGTAAAAAAAAGTAGTGGTCCCGCCGACACCCTTATTCAGCACCTATCCCCCTGGATTCCTCTCTTTGCCTTGATCACTGTGGTACCTATCATTTTTAAGCCTTTTTTTTTCGTGGACCCGACCCCCTTCTTGTCACCCTTATTTGGGACCTATCCCATTGGATTCCCCTTTTCACCCTGATCGTAGTGGTATCTATCACTTGTAAGCCTTTTTTTTTCCGTGGATCCACCCACCCTTATTTCACATACTATTGTAATCATCTCTTATATTATATATTCAATACAATATATTTTTCCGTATGGATTCCTTTCTATTATCTTGTTTATTTTGGATATTTACTTGATGAACCAGTTTGGTCCATTACACTAGTACCAGAGTTGCTCTTGGGCAACGCGTAGTGGACCGAGTTCGACATTTATTGACTCATGGTCAAATTTTTTGGTTTGTTATTAGAGTTTTTTCTTCTTGCAGGAGAATGGGCTTTGTGGTCAATCCCTTTCCAAACTCTATCCAAAAAAAAACAAGAAAAAAAGAAGAAGAAATAATGTAACCAGAGAGCGCTATAAGAATATTGTTCTGCTGCCAAACAGTAAAAGAGCAGAGTCTTAGATTGTGGCAAGAAAATATTGCGAATAAGCCATAGTAAACGAGAACAAAGAGACAATGTTAAAAGCTGAACAGAAAAAATCAACCAAGAAAGTTGCAAATGCTGAAGAAACATTGCAGGATCCTATTATTTCACTATGGCAGGCACACCCAGTTAACAACTCTGGTGGGTTGAGCACTCAACAGCATCAAATATCTTAATGAATATAAATTACAATAATAATAATAATAATAAACTAAAGGACATAACCTAACTAAGGGATAAAACCATTCACTTTCATGACTAGTCAATGCATATAAGTATACCGTCACTGTAGATTTTTAATGACAAAAATCAGCAAACTAATATTCTGTCAAACACTTAGCAACCTAGAGATAACTGTTTTCATAAATTTCATAAATGCATAAAACCCACATTCAGAAATTACCATAAGCAGAAATACACATTGCTAAGCAAAATAGCCGCGGAAATAACACAGTGGACTGCAACCCATAACACACAGAAATTTAGGCAAATGCCAGGGAAAACCCCAATGTGGGGAAACCCAACGAGAGAGAGAGAGATCTATTATTCAGCTCAAGGAAAGTACATATCAGCAGCAAAATAACATTTTCAGCGAAGGAAAATACCTCACAGCACCAAATCTGTCCCACAGAAATCTGCCTTGTTTTCCATGCCAAAACCATATTGCTGTATGGCCTCCTCCGTATCTCGTTTTCCGTGCCCACAGTCAGCAGGACGGACTGTTTCGTATGGCCTAGAAACAGCCAAAAAATCTGAAATCTGCCTCAAAAACCGTGCCTGAGATGCCTCGATTTCTGTTCCAAACCCGTACTGTTGTATGGAATCGTACATACTGTACGGATCCATATAGTACAGCCTCCCACAGCAGAAAAATATTTCGGCCCAAAACTCATAAATTTTTTCTCGGGAATTGTGCCCTCTTTCCTTGGAAAACGTGCCCTCTTTTCTGCCCACTTTCCTCTCTCAAGCATACTCATAAAATCTCTTTCAATCTTCTCCCGATGTCTTCTCAACATTTGACATGTCTTGCACATTATCCAATGCATTCTTTTATAATCTGAAAATGACATTTCCCCCCCAAAGTGTCTTTTCACCTTCCCCAACCCTAGATCCAAAGGCCAAGATTAGATCTTGCCTTTTTCAAGATCAAGGGTCATGATCCATTCCCTCCAAAATGTTTCATTTAAATTAAAGTGATTTTCACTTTATTACGTATGTGTTTTATGAAAAAAAAGGCACTTTAAAAATAGAAGGTACACTTTATTAAAAAGTCACTTTAATAAAAGAACCACTTAAAACAACTTTATAAAGACTATTACAAAGTTAAGTGCCTGGTAGTGTAAATATTAAGGTAACATTCGCATACAAGACAAAAAATGCGGAGTACCTCCCAAGCTAAAAAGCTAACAGTCACAAGGCTTATTATATCGATCATCTATCTCATTCATTCATTATCAATTATATATTATTTACTCTATGTGCATTTCAACCATCTTTCATTCTTATGNTCACATACTATTGTAATCATCTCTTATATTATATATTCAATACAATATATTTTTCCGTATGGATTCCTTTCTATTATCTTGTTTATTTTGGATATTTACTTGATGAACCAGTTTGGTCCATTACACTAGTACCAGAGTTGCTCTTGGGCAACGCGTAGTGGACCGAGTTCGACATTTATTGACTCATGGTCAAATTTTTTGGTTTGTTATTAGAGTTTTTTCTTCTTGCAGGAGAATGGGCTTTGTGGTCAATCCCTTTCCAAACTCTATCCAAAAAAAAACAAGAAAAAAAGAAGAAGAAATAATGTAACCAGAGAGCGCTATAAGAATATTGTTCTGCTGCCAAACAGTAAAAGAGCAGAGTCTTAGATTGTGGCAAGAAAATATTGCGAATAAGCCATAGTAAACGAGAACAAAGAGACAATGTTAAAAGCTGAACAGAAAAAATCAACCAAGAAAGTTGCAAATGCTGAAGAAACATTGCAGGATCCTATTATTTCACTATGGCAGGCACACCCAGTTAACAACTCTGGTGGGTTGAGCACTCAACAGCATCAAATATCTTAATGAATATAAATTACAATAATAATAATAATAATAAACTAAAGGACATAACCTAACTAAGGGATAAAACCATTCACTTTCATGACTAGTCAATGCATATAAGTATACCGTCACTGTAGATTTTTAATGACAAAAATCAGCAAACTAATATTCTGTCAAACACTTAGCAACCTAGAGATCACTGTTTTCATAAATTTCATAAATGCACAAAACCCACATTCAAAAATTACCATAAGCAGAAATACACATTGTTAAGCAAAATAGCAGCGGAAATAACACAGTGGACAGCAACCCATAACACACAGAAATTTAGGCAAATGCCAGGGAAAACCCCAATGTGGGGAAACCCAACGAGAGAGAGAGAGATCTATTATTCAGCTCCAGGAAAGTACATATCAGCAGCAAAATAACATTTTCAGCGAAGGAAAATACCTCACAGCACCAAATCTGTCCCACAGAAATCTGCCTCGTTTTCCATGCCAAAACCTTATTGCTGTATGGCCTCCTCCGTATCTCGTTTTCCGTGCCCAGTCAGTGGTACGGACTGTTTCGTATGGCCCAAAAACAGCCAAAAAAATCTGAAATCTGCCTCAAAAACCGTGCCTGAAATGCCTCGATTTCCGTTCCAAACCCGTACGGTTGTATGGAATCGTACATACTGTACGGGTCTGTATAGTACGGCCTCCCACAGCAGATAAATATTTCGGCCCAAAACTCATAAATTTTTTCTCGGGAATTGTGCCCTCTTTCCTTGGAAAACATGCCCTCTTTTCTGCTCACTTTCCTCTCTCAAGCATACTCAGAAAATCTCTCTCAATCTTCTCCCGATGTCTTCTCAACATTTGACATGTCTTGCACACTATCCAATGCATTCTTTTATAATCTGAAAATGACATTTCCCCCCCAAAGTGTCTTTTCACCTTCCCCAACCTTAGATCCAAAGGCCAAGATTAGATCTTGCCTTTTTCAAGATCAAGGGTCATGATCCATTCCCTCCAAAATGTTTCATTTAAATTAAAGTGATTTTCACTTTATCACATAAGTGCTTTATGAAAAAAAAGTCACTTTAAAAATAGAAGGTACACTTTATTAAAAAGTCACTTTAATAAAAGAACTACTTAAAACAACTTTATAAAGACTATTACAAAGTTAAGTGCCTGGTAGTGTAAATATTAAGGTAACATCCGCATACAAGACAAAAAATGTGGACTACCTCCTAAGCTAAAAAGCTAACAGTCACAAGGCTTATTATATCGATCATCTATCTCATTCATTCATTATCAATTATATATTATTTACTCTATGTGCATTTCAACCATCTTTCATTCTTATGTTGGATATTTTTGGGTGTATGAACTTTTGTTCGTTACATTGGTGTGAGAACTCTCAGTCACTTCCACTGATTCTTACTTTTAGCCAATCATAATAATCAGAGTTTCTCCGATTCCATGTCTTTGACCTCAAAATGTCCTTTGGCCATGTCAATTGTTATTGCTGGCTTCTGGTGGGTTTTTTCTAAAATTCTATCATGAAGATTTGGCTGCAAAATTGAAGAACAAAACAGAAAAACCAAGAGCACAACAGGAATCACTGGTTCAAAAAATATGTTGCAGACTTTGCAGTTCAAATAGACAGGGAAGAAAAAATTTAATTCATGTATCCAAAGATCCTGAAGCCTATAAAAACATTTCATAGATCATTGTTGAGAAGTGATTACGCCCTTAGGAAACCTGGGATAAAAGCTAATAGTCCACATTTCTAACATTAGCCTTCGCCCTGTAAGTGTAAGAGCCACTGTTTTCTCTGTTGGAGCACTTTGCAACTCGCAGAGGTTGAGAACCAAATTGTAAAAGGTGAAAGAGCAGGTTTCCTGAAGGAGTTGAGTACCATAATCTCTTCATGGTGAGCACTATTATATGAATCGTTCCCCACAAAACAAATTATAACTAAAGGTAACCATAGAACTTGGGTCATCAGGGCGATTCAAGATTCAAAACATCATCAACATTGATAATTCATTTCATTTTATTTACTCTACAAATCAAATAACTAGGGCGCAATAACCAGATTACCATTGGGTCAACCATCACGACTATTGGGAAAGTTTTATTAAGCAATAAATCGCCTCAATAATCTAATAAGGAAGGTCAATAATTAGGTTAAAGGTCACCATCGTGGAGAATCAAAGCCGTGATTAAGACTAACGACTATACATAAGTTGATTATATTTAATATCCTTATATTATAAAGTATACATAACAAAAAAATGTCCGGAGGATAAGGACATTAGTTATTGACTATAAAATATATATAGGTACCTTCAAGTCCCAAAGTTCAATTAAAAAGGGTACGCTTCAAAGTTCAGATATTACTTAAGTTTCATCAAAGGCTATTATAGTCTAGTGGACCTTAGGTAATAATCAAGAAGATATAAGCTTTGTAATCATAGTATCTTTTGAAGGAAGTTTCAACGAAAACAAAATGAAGTTTAATAATGAGGAAAAAAGGAAGATTTTCCAACACTTTAAAAAAAGGTGCTATTTCACTATTAAAACTTAAGGGGACCACTTATGGAAAATATATTAGTGTTGTTATTTGTTCTAAGAAGGTCTGGTGACCATGTCATTGATATTTTCGAAAGCACAAATAAAAGTAATTAAAAGTATGTAGGACTATTGTAAGGTTGAATGTGTATGATTATGAGAAAAAACATTCAATGATTATCATGATTTGTTCGATTTATGATTCAAAAATGGGGCCCTTTTTAGAGAAATCCATGAATTAGAAAATGAAATAGAAAATTACTAGGGGTCACAACAAAAGAGTCAAGATTTCCAAAAAAAAATTGACTAGGTCTTGGCAGATAAGGATAAGGAGATCACTTGTTTAAAATTTTATTATCAAACTTTTATCCTTTTGGGGTATTGGCTTGTGGATCCTTATACTCAATACNAAGCTAAAAAGCTAACAGTCACAAGGCTTATTATATCGATCATCTATCTCATTCATTCATTATCAATTATATATTATTTACTCTATGTGCATTTCAACCATCTTTCATTCTTATGTTGGATATTTTTGGGTGTATGAACTTTTGTTCGTTACATTGGTGTGAGAACTCTCAGTCACTTCCACTGATTCTTACTTTTAGCCAATCATAATAATCAGAGTTTCTCCGATTCCATGTCTTTGACCTCAAAATGTCCTTTGGCCATGTCAATTGTTATTGCTGGCTTCTGGTGGGTTTTTTCTAAAATTCTATCATGAAGATTTGGCTGCAAAATTGAAGAACAAAACAGAAAAACCAAGAGCACAACAGGAATCACTGGTTCAAAAAATATGTTGCAGACTTTGCAGTTCAAATAGACAGGGAAGAAAAAATTTAATTCATGTATCCAAAGATCCTGAAGCCTATAAAAACATTTCATAGATCATTGTTGAGAAGTGATTACGCCCTTAGGAAACCTGGGATAAAAGCTAATAGTCCACATTTCTAACATTAGCCTTCGCCCTGTAAGTGTAAGAGCCACTGTTTTCTCTGTTGGAGCACTTTGCAACTCGCAGAGGTTGAGAACCAAATTGTAAAAGGTGAAAGAGCAGGTTTCCTGAAGGAGTTGAGTACCATAATCTCTTCATGGTGAGCACTATTATATGAATCGTTCCCCACAAAACAAATTATAACTAAAGGTAACCATAGAACTTGGGTCATCAGGGCGATTCAAGATTCAAAACATCATCAACATTGATAATTCATTTCATTTTATTTACTCTACAAATCAAATAACTAGGGCGCAATAACCAGATTACCATTGGGTCAACCATCACGACTATTGGGAAAGTTTTATTAAGCAATAAATCGCCTCAATAATCTAATAAGGAAGGTCAATAATTAGGTTAAAGGTCACCATCGTGGAGAATCAAAGCCGTGATTAAGACTAACGACTATACATAAGTTGATTATATTTAATATCCTTATATTATAAAGTATACATAACAAAAAAATGTCCGGAGGATAAGGACATTAGTTATTGACTATAAAATATATATAGGTACCTTCAAGTCCCAAAGTTCAATTAAAAAGGGTACGCTTCAAAGTTCAGATATTACTTAGGTTTCATCAAAGGCTATTATAGTCTAGTGGACCTTAGGTAATAATCAACAGATATTACTTAGGTTTCATCAAAGGCTATTATAGTCTAGTGGACCTTAGGTAATAATCAAGAAGATATAAGCTTTGTAATCATAGTAGCTTTTGAAGGAAGTTTCAACGAAAACAAAATGAAGTTTAATAATGAGGAAAAAAGGAAGATTTTCCAACACTTTTAAAAAAGGTGCTATTTCACTATTAAAACTTAAGGGGACCACTTATGGAAAATCCATGTCATTGATATTTTCGAAAGCACAAATAGAAGTAATTAAAAGTATGTAGGACTATTGTAAGGTTGAATGTGTATGATTATGAGAAAAAACATTCAATGATTATCATGATTTGTTCGATTTATGATTGAAAAATGGGGCCCTTTTTAGAGAAATCCATGAATTAGAAAATGAAATAGAAAATTACTAGGGGTCACAACAAAAGAGTCAAGATTTCCAAAAAAAATTGACTAGGTCTTGGCAGATAAGGATAAGGAGATCACTTGTTTAAAATTTTATTATCAAACTTTTATCCTTTTGGGGTATTGGCTTGTGGATCCTTATACTCAATACAAATAAAAAAGGCCAACCTTTCATCCTTTTATAACCACTAGTGTTAAGGAGTTATGCCTTCAGGGGTATTTGGCTGTGGATGCACTTGCTTAATGAAGTAAAATAATTGAAGAGAAGATATATATATATATATATATATATATATATATATATTCCAAAAGTTGATAAAGAGATGTTAATAGATCTAGTTGAATTAGGGAAGTCACTAGAAGTTAGAGTCTGAACCATGGATAAAGAAACCCTCATAGACTCGATCAAAATAGAAAAACCAAATGTTGCTGCCAACAAAGTTTCTTCAGAGGAAGAGCATCTAGAAATTGAGTTCAAGAAACAATTCGATGATAAGACAACATTTACCATCTTAGTTATAGTGGAAGGCCCATCTGTAGCCACCGACAGAATGTATCTAAGTTCAAGGGTGTTGACACATTGATGAACATTAAGACATCATTTCACGGTTCTTGTATATTATAAGGAAGCCCAGTTGCTAAACATTATCATCATCCTAATCATAGAAGTTGTCACCACATAGTTCCGCAGAGAATTGCACTAGGGTGGACTGACCCTTCAACAACTGGAAAGTTCTATTCAACACTTCGAAGATCGTATTGTCTCATTTCTTCAATCATGCCAATATCATGGATAGAGCATCAAGTGAAAGCATTACATGCAAGAACGAAGTTGTAGCATTTTCTAGATTGTATTTAAGGACAAAACATCTTTGAAGGGGAAGACAATGTAACATACCTAAAATAATAGAAATAGTAATAATCATAATAAACAACATTAAATAACCAAAGGTTACATGTCTAGACTCTAAACAAGTATGTGACCATTCATTGTATACTTCTTTTTTCCAAGGAAAACCTTGTGGGGAAACCCAAGGGATGCTTCCCCACATTCGTGGATGACATCCCTAGTAAACCTTTTAGCATAGACTAGTGTGCTTAACCTAGAGGGATTTGAACTGGGCACCTGCTGGCACAAAACTTGCCAAATGCCTAGCAACATTGGTGACGACCAGTTGAGCTAACCCTTTGAGCTGAATTCAATCTATATTTGTACCCAAAATAACATACTTTTGTAATCATTTCTCATATTATATGTTCAATATATTATATTTATCTATATGGATTCCTTTATGTTATCCTATTTATTTTGGCTGTTTACTTGATTGACTGGATTGGTCCATTACAGTTTTATCTGCGAATTATTCATGTATAAGTCTTATATGTTGTTTGGCTCTTTCATTGTGTACTGTCAATTCACATTTCTTTTTCACCTATGCCTAGAAAGGGGTTTGCATTATGCTTTATTATCTTAAAGGGCCACCCTTGACCTCTGCTTTAATGATTGGTGTTCAGAGGATTTTTACTGCTTGTTGACCAGGCCTTTAACATACGAGCCTTTAACAAATCCTCCCTCATTCAAAAAGTCTGGTCCATAGCTCATACAAATTTCCTTCCACTTTTTTATTGCTTCTACAGCTTCCTTGCTCATAAGTGCACTGCCCTCTGTGGGTGTTGTTAATGCGAACTGTTTGCTCACCTCTATCTGGTTTCTGGATATCTGTGAGGACTTTTATATATAATTTTCCACTATGTTGTGCATGCCAAAATAGCTTCTTTTCAAGGGGAAGCATTCATAGATCAAAGATTTTATATTTTCTTTTTTAATTTTCTTTATCTCCCTATGAACGGGTTTCTCATTAACTTGTTTTGTACAGAAAGAAGGTTCAAACCTTCAAACGCTTATTAATAGGTTTTGGAAGGTTGCCATTCCATATTGGACATCAGAGGATAAAGTTCAGGCTAGATTACAACTTGCTGGTGTATTTGCTCTCACCCTAGCCACTACAGGAATCAGCGTGGGATTCAATTTTCTTGGGCGTGATTTTTATAATGCCCTTGCAAGTGAGTAACGAATTTTCATATTCTTGTAAATTCTGTGATCTCTCTGTTCATCTTTATTTGTCATATGTCTGTGCCCCATATGCACACATACATTATTCACTTTGCAGAGATCACGTACACATATGCACTTATATATCTCATGGACATATGTAGCACATGCATATGCAGACATTGGCTTTTATGCATACATATTTAAGAATGTACCTCTTAAGAAGGTATTCTTTACTGATAGTGATTATAACTTGTGTATGATTCATAGTTTGGTGATCTGCTTTGTCTTTTTGTTCTTAATCTGCATTTGTTTCAGGCAAAGATCAGGAGCAGTTCACAAAACAACTTCTGTATTACCTCGGGGCTTTTGCTGGAGGAATTCCGGTGAGCATATTGCTGCACCCTTGTAGGTACTGCTCGACAAACCATATGGTCAAGGAATTTTTTTGAATCTTACTCCATATAGAAGCCTTTTACTTTTTGTAACCCTTTTGAAATCACAACAATCCTTTTTCAATAAATGAGGTCATTGAATAGTTCTCGATTTTTTTTTGTCTTAGCATCAGCCTTTCTCATCACATTCTTAAACAATATGTATAAGATACGATAAATGATTGAATTGATTTGATTGTAATATCTAGTAGAACTCCATCTCACCAAAATCTTCATTCTGATACAGTAATGATTGGACTGAATTGACTATTATTCAAACAAACAATGGTCTATTGGACAAACAACTTGGCACAGCCGTACAAATTGTTTCTATTTTTGGTAGCTACTATATTGAACATTATTCCCTTGCCTAGATTTTTGACTCCGAGGAAGCATCTTGGTGTTTGTAGCTTCTAGAAGTCTCGACTCTCAAAGGCCATTGTACTGGTTTGGATAGCTTCTGTAAGTTTGCTTGTATGTACTTGTATCTCTTGCATTGTATGAGCAGATGCCTTCTATTTTCAACTTCGTGTCACTGGATGTCTAGGCCAAGGTTGCTAGAGTCTAGAGTGGGGGTGCATTATCTAGTGCAAATGTGAAGCTTTCGATGTTATCTTTGTGAGTTTGCAGATGCAACAAATATTAGACATACATATTTGTATAATATGTATGGGTGTACCCATGAATATTAATCATACTTTCTATTGAAATTTGATGATGAAAATTTCAAATTCATATTTGTATATGTATGGGTGGGTAATGGGATGTCTCATTTCTGTTTCCATCTTGGTCCTGATCAATGTATCTGCCTCCAGTTTTTCTAAGTCTCCCAGAGTTCTTTGTCGGGGTTGTCCCTTGTCCCCTCTTTTGTTCCTCACTGTAGCAGAAGGTTTGAGTAGGATGGTGAATGAATACAATAGGAATGGATCTATTAAAAGTATCAAGATTGCAAGGCTCTTGGCTTTGTCTCATTTTCTTTTTGTAGATGATGTTTTTCTCTTTGGGAATGACACCCTAAGAGAAGCTCTAAAATTTAAATAAATATTGGATATGTATTATAAAAAAGAAAGGTAGGTAGCCGCGGAGAAGTGTCTTGACTTTGTCCACTGCATGATCTTGATTGATGGAGGAAAGGTAGGTAGCCACATAGAAGTGTCTTGACTTTGCCCCCCTGCATGGTCTCTGAGGAGAAAAGGAGAGCATGTGACCTAGGTTTATCTCTTTATGAACTCTTGGCAATGCTCCATGAAATGGCTGATGATAAGGCACCTAGCCTCTATGGGTTCCTGTGTGAGTTCTATAAGGTCATGTGGGATTTTTTTGCACTGAAGCTTTTACAAGTGTGTGTAAAGAAGCCCTTCAAAATCACTTGTTGGGCAAGGATTTGAAGATTTTTCTGAGGTCCTAACAGGCTGCCAACTAGGTCTGATTTGACCTCAAGTTGGCTCTAAGTTTCTGCTGTCAGAACTGTCTTTGCTGCTGTTTTATAACAACAAACAGGAACTTTACTGCTGTTTTGTTATGGTTACATAGCCTTTTAAGGTGCTCTAGCATGTAGTTTTAGTGACCAATAGGTTAGCACATGCATACCATAAATATGTAACACACCTCTTAGATCTTTACAACTGAAATCATGCTGTTCTAAACTCTAGCATACATGAAAATGAACACATGTATTTTTGGTCAACATGACCCTGGATAAAACCCCCCTGGGAAAAACCAATTTGGAATACAAGTCTATATATGTGATGTAAAATATGTGAGTTACGACAAGTACATGGAACAAAAGAACCTGATACAGTGGCAGCCCCTCTCAAGCTGCTATACAAGTTCCAGAAGGCAGATGTGCCCAAGCATGGTGTGCCCTTCTCCCTTGTTGCTCAAT
>JZKD02S1056866.1:25342-37749 GCA_000966675.3 Picea glauca
ATTAGAGGTGTGGCAAAGATCAGATGAAATTTCCCTTAGCCAAGGAAAATATATTGTTGAGATCCTGAAGAGATTGGGGATGATGGACTGCAAGTCCATGGCCACACCCATGACGATAAGTCTGAAGCTACCAAGTGATTCATCTCTAGATTTGGTGGATCCCACGATGTACAGACAGTTGATTGGATCCTTGATGTACCTGGTTGACACCAGGCCGGACATATGTCTTGCAGTGAATGCCTTGAGTCTGTACATGGTTAAACCTAGACATGTACATTGGTTGACAGCAAAACATATGTTGATATACCAACCTGGTACAATTGGATATGGATTGAGATATGCCTCGGATGGAGATGTGAAGTCGGAGGGATATACAGACTCTAACTGGGCAGGGAGTGCAATGGATCGAAAGAGTACTTTTGGATGTTGTTTCAGTTTGGGATCAGTGTGATCTCATGGTTAAGCAAGAAGCAGACATCAGTGGCACTCAGTACAACAGAGACAGAGTATATAACAGCTAGTATTGCAAGCCGTGAAGCAGTGTGGCTTTGGAAGTTTCTTGCAGGACTTCATCCGAGACATGATGCAGAAGGGAGCAGTGAAGCTCCAGTACACATCCACAGATGAACAGATTGCGGACATTCTCACCAAGCCTTTGTCCAAGGCAATGGACAGATGAGTAGCATCAGGCAAACATTCTCCCCGATTGGTCATGATGATTTGACCAAGGGAAAATGATACATTCCCTCACAAGATTAGCCATGTTGACTTGGCTAGTGGTGAATGGCCCAGGCGTAGTCTTTCTCCTATTAGTCGTGCTGATTTGACTAGGAGTGCTCCAGAGACAAGCTTGGCGTGATGCAGAATGTCCACCCTCGTTGAGAGGGAGGTGTGTTGTTTCTTCTCATGCCGACTAACCCCTCTGGCCAAGGGTTCCCTAGATCAATCATGCAACTGAGGGGGTAATGCATTGTCGGACCTGATGAGAGAAGAAGCATCACATGCATAGTCATGAGGACTATGGGAGTAGCTTCGTGCTACTGGATGAGACTATAACTATGGTTGATGGCATTGTAGTAGTTATGTGCTACTAATTGATTGTTGCATAGTTATAGAGACATCGACTATGATTATGGTTGATGGCATTGTAGTAGTTGTGTGCTACTAGCTAATCGTTGCATAATCATAGGTATGACCATGGTTGATAGCATTGTAGTAGATGTGTGCTACTAGTTGATTGTTGCATAGTCATACAGGATGACTATGGTTGATGGCATTGTAGTGGTTGTGTGCTACTAGTTGATTGTTGCAGAGTCATTTGGATCCTGACTATGGTCGATGGCATTGTAGTAGTTGTGTGCTACTAGTTAATTGTTGCATAGTCATGGAGCTTGCAGACTATGATTATGGTTGATGGCATGGTAGTAGTTGTGTGCTACTAGTTGATTGTTGCATAATCATAGAGACTGTTGGATTGCATGGTGGTAGCTTGTGTAGATATCAATTGATTGCAGGAGAGAGACATTATGTCTTTGGATAGTAGTTGTGTGCTACTTGGAGTGGTTATGTACCACTGGATAGTAGTTGCGTACTACTATGGATTGGCACAATCGTGTTCTACTGGATGGCATTGTAGTAGTTGTGCGCTACTAGCTGATTGCCATGGAGACTACCAATTCACATTGGGAGTAGTTGTGTGCTACTTGATTGCAAAGACTGTGACAGATGATTCAAGCTACCGATGGCATTGTGGCAGTTGTGTACTACCAGCGAATTGCAGAGTAGTCAATCGAATACTAGATAAAGACATCGTGAAAGATACCTCCCTAGCTAAGAGGGAGTGTTGGTGTTTGGTAGTTGCGGGAAGATCTTTCCCTCCTAGATGACCTTTCTTAGATGTGAAGAAGATTTCGGAAGCAAGAGATCCATTGGACAGATGTTGAAATACCCTAGAAGAGAAGTCAGCCTAGACGAATAAATAATAATGAAAAGACACCTTCCCAGAAGAGAAATCGGCCCAGCTAGAAGGACAGGAAGACTATAAATAAGGAGGCACCTTAGCTCATTTGTTCACTCACTCACACTCTCTCAGCTACACAGAAGAAAGGCGCAAGTTTGGAGAAGGTGACGCAAGCAGCTGCAGTGACTCGATTTCTTCTTGTTCAGTCTTTTGGTATCTCTCTCTTGTGCGCTACTCCTTGAGGAGGTGCGATATCTTAGTATAGTGTTGCTACTGCAGTTGTGGTGGTATTTCTGGTTGAGCTAGTCTTTGTGCTAGGGTTTATCTATTTGGACTTGCTTTGTGAACGGAATCTATCTAAGAAAGGTTGTTAGGATTTTCCCCCATTTGGGGTTTTCCCAAGATAAAACTCTTGTATTCTTTTTGTCTCTTGTTTATGCTGCTACTGCTCAATACATGATATATATGTTAATGGTAATGAAGTAAAAGAACACCAGTAACACTAATGCTCTGTAAATAACGAAAATCTAACAATTTTTTGGTTATTGAAACTTTGTGAGATCATAATGCCATTTTACAGAACTCAATTCTCTTGTGTCACTGTGGATTATAGGTTGTAAATTTGTAATGCTTGCTTTTCTTGGTCTTGGATATTTGTAATTGTGTTATTGGCAAGGGTTCTTTAGGAGACTTGTGGAAGATAATCAATCAATCCATTGAAGGGCTACATAGTCACGTGGAAGAGAAGAAGATAGATCTCCGTCTCCTTACTCTCTTTGTGGGATCCAAGGGTAATACATGCAAGTTGATGGACCAACTCTTTTGGGAGTAACTTCAACCAAGTGGTCTATTATCTCTTCAACCCAAGTTGATTGGTATCTTGGAAACCATTCTGTAGAGGAGCTTTCCTAGCAAGATCCAAGGAAGAAACCATCTATCGGTAAAATCTCTAGCATTGGGAGTAATAGTGCTTCCACTCCAAACCCAATTGTCTAGAGATCTATCCGACCAATCTTAAGATCACAGGGCCATAATCGAACAAACCAGAGACATCATAAGGTAAGAAAAATCTCTCAATTTCCTCAACCATTTTAATTATAAATATTCTCAATCATATTTTATTACAAAAAAAACCATACCCTAGCTTTGTGTTTCAATTTTATCTTGATTAAGCTAGTAGATCTTGGGATTTTTGCCTTGTGGGATTTCTCCCTACCCCAAGATAAATATTCCCTTGTGTTATTTGCTTTATTTAACATCTTTTACAAGGGTTTATTTGAGAATAAGTGTGAAAATCAGCAGTAAAACAGCAAGTAAACTATTCAGATCTACACTTGGTGGACACTTTAAAAGGGTGTATTTTGTGAGTTTTATCATTCTAATTCTTTTTATTTCAATTTCAGATCTGATTTGTTTAGTATATCTTTATTTACAGTCATCATAGAACATAACTACAACCCAACAGTTGAAATCTTTGGCTGTAGCAAATTTTGGGTTTTGACCCTAAGGGGATTTGAACCCCAAATCTGCAAAAGTAATTTCCAGCTTGCTGGAAATTAAATGTACTTCAGATCTGAAGGTCCTTGGGCTTAATAACCACTTACTTCTTACCCACAGATCTAGCGATCTAGTGCATTTTTGCACTTGTAGGAGGCCCAAAAAATGTCATTTTCCTTGTTGTTTTCTGCGTTTTACTGTGTTTTGTAGATCTGATTTAACAGGACAGAGAGGAAATTACTCATTTTCATCCACTTTGGTCAAGGTACTCACATAGCTAGTCATCCAGGAAAGTGGTAACAACATTCCCTTTCTCTCTTGTACTTCATTTCATCATTATTTTAAAGAGTAAGGGTAAGATTAGCTTGTTGTTTGGTCATTCTATTTTCTGTAATACCTTTTATTTCAGAGAGCATTAAAATAATTAACTCCTACCCCTTTCACCATAGCCCATCATTTAAGACACTGATCTACTAATCGGTTGGGTAAGGTGATTGTGTTGTGTTATAGGGAATCCTCCCAAAGCCTTTCGAGAGTGGGAGTTGGGCTTGAACATTGAGAGGATAGGTGTTGTGGTGACATTGGGCAGCTATTCCTTGTGTTGCTCCCATAGCAGTCTAAGACCTTGTAGGACTGCTAATTTGGACGGTAACAGGTCCCTAACACTAACGCTCACCAACTCATGCGCCTCACATGTACTAAGAATAGATGGTTATATGAAAACTCATGCCAAGCACATTGCTCCGAGTAACTAACTCAAGTAGTGTGCCCTACATGTCTGCCTACACATGCCAAGCACCCACTCCACATATTTTAATACAACAACTTAAGAAGTGCGCCCTCATAGTCAAAATAGCCCCAAGTGTCAAAAAATAGATGAAAAGGGGGCTATCTACAATTCACCTTCATGAGACTCTCTCCCATTGATGTGTCCCTCTCACAACAGCATTCTCCTAGGAACAAGTAAACCAACAGATTTCTCATCTGCTCTTCATCATGGTCAGGATGTTGTCAAAATTCGTCATCATTGTATTCCCTACCCAAGAAAACATTAACAGGGGATTAATGTAATATTTATTTCGCCATTTTTTTAAGTTACCGCATCTATCCTGAGTGTATATTAACTTATTAAGGGAGGATGCTAGGATGTAATATTTACTTGGTCAAATATGTATTGACGCCTTAGTGACCGCATGTGGTTTCAAGGTTGTCCTTTATGTCAACTTCGTTTCCCTGTCTCCCCAAGTCAATCTTGAGGGGGGATATCAGAGTTATGTTGCTTAAGCTTGACTTGTGTCATAACCCATTGAGGGGCACCCTTGTGCTTCTACTGGGTTACATTCATACACCCTATATGGTCGGCTTCTAACCACACTTGGTGTTAGTAACGATCCCTAGGGATCGCACAATTGGGGTTAAGGGCTCCAACTAATATGCCCTAACTCCTAACGATCCCTAGGGATCCCACAATTGGGGTTAAGGGCTCCAACTAATATGCCCTAACTCCTATATATATTTGAGGTTAAGCCTCGTTTGTACAAAAGCAAGTTAAGAGAATCTATATCATTATTGATATTATCTTAAGAAGCACTTATTATAACCATACACATCTTGTGTACTAGGCTTATCTTTCTTATGATGTGTGATTATTAAATGATTGGGATTATATTATTAATCACACATTAATTATGTGCCCTACCATTTCTAACATAAGATTTCCAACTCCCTGCCTGCGGCCAGTGAGGTACCTGACTCACAAAATTTCCCCTCTGCCACTACGACCTCTATGACAAGTTCCCATGCAACCTACAAGATTATTTTGAATGCACAAAAAAAAAGCATACACATGGGACACTGAACAGTGACAATCCAGATAGGAGGAACCACACCCAGCATGCACAACTGGAATATGAACATACACCTGCATGCCATTCATCCATAATATTCAGATTTATACAAAAATCATAAAATATCTTTCCCCGGATCTGAAGATAATCTCATAAATGGATTTTATATTACAGAATTTAAATATGTATCAAGAGATTCTCATAAAACATAAGTGACATAACTGCATCTACATTTCCATGTCATAATATGATTTCAAGATTCATGTAGCCATAATTAGTCATCTCCATGCACACACATGAATCAAATCAATACAAGGAAATAATAGAACAACGCATAAGAACACTTGTCCTATTCAAATTCTTTCCATGGAAACTGCCTGCATCAAAGCTATTTACCACCTAACCATAGGCATCTAGCATGGAAACCACCCCCGAGCCAGGCTATGAGGTAACAAGGACAAAAAGACTGTCTATTGGGTGTTTATTTCTCACTCAACCCAACCCACAGTGATCCTGACTCAACCAAATCTCTTACTACCATTACCCAGGCATCTTAACCAGCCTGCAATCAGCCATGCAACTCTTCCTTTCAACCTATCACAACACAAGTATGGTCTATCCCTTCTCTGCTGCGCAGTCCATCAGGAAATCCATCTCAACAAGTGCTCCAGTGCATGTAAGACAACTCCATTTATTAGTTGGCCTCTAGCAAAAACATGGTGTGGTAGTCTCTGGCTTTCAAAGTCAAGGTCCAAAACAAACAATACGACAGTTCCAACAATATTCTCCATCCACAAGCTCATTACAGCCATCCCTTTCGATTCAGCATTCCATTAGCATGGCTCAAATGATTCCCAGGTTATCCAAGCAGCTAAGAACCAAGAATGTCCGGAGCTCTAAAATGCCAAGAAGAAGACCAGTATTCATGCATTCAACTTTTAAGAGTAATGGCAACCAAGAAAGGGCAGCAACAGGAGAATTCCAAAGATTATTATAAATAGGGAGGAGGAACCAGCCCCATGACACATGGCATTGTTATTTCCTCAAAGTAAATCCCCCACACTTCCCCTCTTGTTACATCATAGCCCCCTTTACTCCTCACAGACATTTCCATGGGCATTATTATCATTATTATTTCATCAAGGTGCATCCTTGTTACAATATGAGCTTCAGCAAAGCACAAAAAAGGATCATGTTCATGTTCACTAGTGGGGCCTTAACCTTGTGCTCCCACTCAGATCTTTTATATTACAAGTAATAATTATTCAGGGTGCCCATTCACTTAGCTCACACGGCTAAACACCCACAAAAGATAGTCATATTCCATAGATCCAAAACTGGGGTATTACACCTTGCACGTGTTCGATTCCAATGCCTGGTCATATTCTAGGACATTGTCTTCTTGCAGTTGACCTATGAGCTTGATTTTAGCTTGATGAACTCCCAAAGTTCATTTTTTAACATTGTGTTTGGGGTGATGCTTTATTAACATAGAAACCCAACATGGTTGCAGATACGGAAACTTCATTGTCAAGATACAAAAAATTGAACTGATTTTGGAAAGTAAACGCTTTTGAACTTGAAATGTTGTAATATGCTTTACTGATAGACAAAACTGACTTTGAATGCAGATTTACAACCATTGTTCTTACAGCTTTGGTATGCTGTGGTTGTGTTGGCAAACATACGGAAAAGAGTTGATATTTAGAAATTTTCGTCATTGAGATTCCAGAACCCAAAAGTGAGCATTTGAAACATGAGCATTTCCCAACTGTTATTGTACTGTGCTATACTTCATTAACGAGGTAGATTTATTTTTGTGTTCGTCACTCGGTACCTAGCTAACATCTGGTCCAATGCCACGGGGAGATGTACCTGTTAATGGATCAAGAAATTCTTCACCTTGGGAGCTTGGCCTGCAATATTTACCCTTTTATGAGCCATTTTTCTGTTCTTGGACTGAATTGTTGAAATTTGAATTGGGCCTTGGTTAAAACCTTTAAAAAAGTATTATTCATCTATAACTGCTTATCACCAACTGAAAAAACGCCATAGTTTAGTCCCCAATTACATATTTTATTTGCAACTCAGCATTGAGTTCTGACTATGATTCTGTTGTGACAGTGATTCTCCCGGGAGTACAGTTGCCTAATCTCATGCGGGTTTCTTCGTCCACATTTGCATTTTTGCTACTCTAATCTGCGTTGTTAGAAATTGACCTTTCTACCATCTCCAAGCTTGCCACAAGTGATGGCACAAGATTAACGTCATCAGCTTAGCAAATGTCCAAACTCCTTATATGCCTCCAGGTTTTTTACTTTATGCTGATAAAGCCCAGGGCTCAAGCGTAGCACCCGCACTCTCGTGGTGGCTAGGAAGGTCCACACTGGCCCACTTATTAATTTCTGATCATCAAGGTCTATGTCCAGGCAACAGCTTCCATGAAGCAATTTGGAAACACGGTGTATGCAGTTGAGCCATGGACAATATGTAATGAAACGGAACAGTCACGATTGAGCAATGTAATCTATGTAACAATTCTTCTGGCAGTGATTCAACGTAAGCAAGTTGGATCATGATATGTACAATATAGCAATGGCTTCATGCTAATGAAGCCTTCATTCAAATCCCTGGGGAAATGGTTTTCTCCAAACGATTTGGAATCACAAGACATAAAGTGGGTAATGGGATGTCAGCGAATTGGAATCATAGCACATACAACTGTGCAATGGTTTGCACGATTGTCCGAGATAGCAGTATACAAAAGGGTTTCAGACATAACATATACACATCTAGTTTTCTTCCAAAAAAATTGCAGTAAACAGAACATGAAATGTGCAAAGCCATTATCTATCAATGTAGGGATGAAGACAGTGACCTTTTCAAATGGAGGTTCCTCCAGACCCAGTCCTTCAGTCAACTCCTTGTTGGGATTGAGCTCATTCCTGGCTTTGTGACTAGTTGAATTTGTACAGATATGAAAGATCCCCTTGCATTTGTGGGGTTTATGAGGAGGCTTAAAACCCCATGAAGGATTCTTAAGAGGATGAATTGAGAACAATGATGTCATTGAAATGCTGGAATAGACTGTTGGGTATATTGGCAAGACGAAGCCCATGTCTTCGCTGGGCTGATGTTTCTGTTGATGGTGGTGCTCTCTGGTCAGATCAGGTATGGGTCGAGTGAGGGGGAAATTTATATCTTAATTGGTTGAAAATGGTTGCCATGAGGGTGTTTCCCAACCACAATTTCATGTTACGCGTTTATCCAAACGTCCATCTATTCACTTATCAAATTTCAAGGGCTAGTCTTAATTGATATGTGGCTCCCCAAAGAGGTAAAACATATGAAAATATGTTTGTGAGGTGTTTACCACAACTATTTCAAGTTAAATTTGTAGTGTCTATCGAGTCGGTTTTAAGAGTTTCAATCCTACTCTGATTTAAAAGTAGGATGTTCTAAACATAAAATTAATATTGAAACATAAAGATAAAACAATGCGGTATTCTCTAAGAGCGTGAACATGGGACATCAAAATATGGATGCTTGTTGAAACTAGGTTTTGGGTTTAATTTTTTTATTTTATAAATAAACAAATAAGGTAGATGTAATTTTAAATATCTCTTTATTGGTTAGGGGTTATTGTTAGATTTTTTTTTGAGAACATTTAATGTATAGTTATAATTTCATAAAAAAATTATGGTGGAAAGGGTGAGCATAGCTCTATATATAATTTGCAATATTGTTAGTCCTAAAGGTTAGTTTGATTGGTAGTTGCTCTTGTGCTAAGTTTACATAGGTCTTGGGATCAAAATTCATCGGGTCCTTTGGGATACTAATGGCCAATTGGGTTGGTAGTCAAACAGCACGCCCATTCTTCAATTAAGTGTGTGGGGAAATAACGGCCTTCATTAAGAAAAATGAAGGTGTAACTTTTGATATTTTCAAATTGACATAATGGTTAAAGGCACTCTTCAATGTAGACTTTTCAACAAGTCTGTAACCATAGCTTCTAACTTTACTTGCGTCTAAAGAAAGTAAGTATGTTGTCTTGCATTTATACCAAACTACTTTCATTGCCAAGATGAAGCGATGAAGAGTAAATAAATTGTTATTCCTTATGCATGTCTTTGAAATGCCTAAGGATTAATCCATTGATTATACTTCTCAATAAATAGCTTGATCTTCCAAAGAAAAGGATTGGCCACGTAATCAATAAGTACAATTGAGGTAGTCTAAAATTAATGTGATAGCATGCACTAGATAATAAAAACTTAATGAATTAGTTGCCCAACTTCAACCATGATTATCAAACATTTATAAAAATCATATTGAGTTATCAACTACGAGAAGAGGGAGCAATAGAGTGTTAGGTTAGGGTGTCAAGGAGGGTGGGGTTTGCTAGGTTGAGCCTACATTAGGCTAAGAAGGCTAACAAAAGCTTGGGAGGAGGCTTTGACCCCCCTACCATACAAAATCTTGTCATGGGGTGGAGGGTGTATGTGTTACTAGGGGAGCTTTTGAATGCTCATTACAAATACTTCTAGAAGGAAAATATTCATCTCATTGGAAATGGGTATTAAGAGAAAAACTCAATAAAACCCACCAATGACATGGATCCTTCTAAGATGCCAAGTGAAATTACCTAGTTCAGGCAATGAGGCATGATTTACAGGTTTGTGGGTTTGTGGCCTTCATAATGAACTTCAGTCAATTTGATTCTTGAGAACTAGAAATTGGAGGGAGGATACAAACTCTCCCTTTTTGGGGGGAGGTCATTTCCTAGTTAAACCATGGAAACTTGTGATAGAATCAACGAGGAGGGCTAGTTTATGAGTTGAGTTGGGTTGTTCATGAAATATTGGTCTATTGATTTTGATCTCAAGGATGAAACCCCTATAAAGGCACATGTTTGGGTAAGACTAGCCTTCCTCCTCATTTGGTTCTATAAAGAATACTCTTTTAATTAGATAAGGAATGCATTGAGCTCTTTCATTCTTATTTTGATGACTACCAAGTACAAAAATCTTGTCGCATATGAAATATTTGCATAAATATAGATCTTCCTAAACCATTGCAAGACAAGATTACTCTCAATCTCAAGGTGGGAAATTACTCGTCGAGCCATGATTTGACGTATGAAATATACTCTTCAAAATGCAACTTCCACCATGGGTATGGTTATTTTGAGAAGCGTTGCACAAAAAAGCCAAAGGTGAACAAGCCAACGTTAGGATTAAGACCTTAGACATAAGCCATTCTTCAATTTCTGAGAGTTTAGTTGAACTACACAGCTTGGGGCACATTGAACCACAAAAACTAATTTATCCATGATGGAACCAATGCAACAAGAACAATTGTTGTGAATACTAATTGAGCCCAGTTTAAGATGATTAAACATTGAGAATGCAAAAGCAATTTTAAGTATTGTGAGGATTAATCAATGGATTGAAAAACAATCAGTAACAAAATAGAGTGCATTGATGAACTTAAGCAATTATGTATGAAAGCATCAACAATTATCTGATCGATATTCGACTACGGTCAGGATCAGTTCCCAATCCCTTCAATCTATGGCAAGATTGGTCAAGAATGCAATTGGTGTCACGTTGAACCACTACAACCAAACTAATCATGATACATGGGAAACATTGTAAAAAACAACTCAACTAAGCAAAAGCAATTTAACAAGGGAGCAAAAATGAATCGTGAAAGGTGAAGGCATTAAAGTGTGATCGTAGCGGATTAAGAGAGATTGTCGAGTGTGCCAATGTTACTTAAGTGATTTAGTGTGTTACACATTAATATGTTAAATAGAAACATAAAATAATAAAGAGACAACTCCAAACATATATTAGTGCACGAGAGATTGGCTCAATTATACATATTTTCTTGGTACAAAGGAATGATTTATAAGGAATGTTGCATATCAAAATGATGTTGGGAATCATTGTGGCTTAAAACTATGAGAATTTCCATGTATGAGCTAGCTCTCATAGGAGAATCATAGTGTAAAACTGTAGATACACAACACAATACACATTGTGATCCTTTACAAGTGGGCTTGATACATATTTATACAAGTTGAGACATAAGATTCCGATCTAATGAGACAAGTAGTGGTAACAAATTAAACTCTCATGATCTCTAGAAATCAAACGATTATTTATAAGTTTATCAATGAAGTTGGTGCAAACTTGGTCCACTTCGATCACCTTAAATGGCATGCATGTTGGGATTCTTGACGGTAAGGTTCTACTAGTGTGGTCAAAGAAGTTAGGATTGAGGAAGCGCAATTGAATCATATTTGATCTATCAAAGGTACCATATGGATCATTTGATGATGTGAGATTGATGGCACATTGGATACCAAGAATGGGTTGCAATCTAAGTGGCTAACATAACAATTAATGGGAACTTGTCATATATGGAATTATGATGAAATCTAAGAAGGGCACACTCTTGTTTGCACTAAATGTTGAGGAGGGCATGTAATAGACCAAAATCACACCAAGACACATATTATGAGCCCCAACTTAGGTAACAATGGTCCTTCTTTTGTCAAAGGTAGAAGTATTGGTCCCCAATGCAACATAAGTGGAAGTTGAAGCACAATTAGTTAAAGTATTGTCTACCAATTGAGGAAACTTTTGCCAGACTTCCTAAGTGTCGAGGAGTTCCATGTGTTTAACAATGAGGTAGGTTTTTGTAGCCTTGTTGTGAGAATGACATGTCGTCTTGACAATGAATTAGTTAGAAGAAGTTGGTGTGTTGAACTCAAGATCACTGTTTATTAGATGATCCAACTATATTGTGCTCTATTTAAGATGAGGTGGATTATGATGTGGTAGGAGCTTGACATTGAAAATTGGATGCATGTCAACATATGGAGGCAAATAAAGATTAGAGATGTTGTCATATTGTTTGGTTATGGTGTGTGGACCATATCAAAGTGTTTAGAGATTTTGATGTGGACATTTGAATCTATTTTTTTGGATGAGAGGCCATATTGTCCCCAACCAAGAAGTTGTGAGGGACATTATGCTTATCATGTTAATTGTTCTTTGTTGAATTTTTTTATGGAATTTCTTCAACTTGGCATT
>JZKD02S1056866.1:43484-61906 GCA_000966675.3 Picea glauca
GAAGATGCATAGTCTTTTGTACTATGTTTGTGTGAGTGGGTTGCAATTGGTGAATTCCATATTATATTCTAGAATCTTCTATAACCACTCAAGTTTCCTATACATAGGAGGCCTATACTGAACTTAAAGAGGTTTGAGAGATTAGAGAGGTTGTTTCTATTGTGAGCTCTTGATTATCACTTTGCATTGAAGTGGTGTAATCTCATGCATGTTGTTAATACAATGTATCATTGTTCTACTTATGTGTTTGTATTTGTATTGTATCTAGATGACATCTATGTGTTTGTTATTAATCTAAATTATGTTGGTTTTAAGAGTTTGAATGCATGTAATTAAGCTAATAAAGAATGCAACCCCCACCAAATTCTCTAATGATATGCACTTTACTTTATGGCAACTATCATATGTGACTCACTCCCACTTGGAAGGATGAATATCCCAATGCACTAAACTACATCGAACCATTGTTGGACACCTTCCACGGACCTCAAGTCTATCACAAAGGAAACAACATGGTTCCATTTCCAAGACCTTAACTAATGCAGAGTAATAGAGATGCAATGGAGGTCGAAGAAGGCTAAGATTCAAGATTGGTTGAAAGGAAGGATTCATCAATCTGTCTGCCAACAAAGTGCATACAGGGGGAGGATGTTGCAAGATTTAAAGATAAATAAGTGTTCGAGTACTTGCATAAAATCTTTTGGGTAGAATTTTTGGGGAATTTGCATGAATGGATTGAAATGCTTGTGGTGAAGCATCGACATTGGCATTTGTCTTGCAAAGCTGAGTGGACTGCCGACAATTTGGTAAAGATTCAATGCCATGAACCACAAAGTGACCCGAGGATTTGATTTCTAGTATAAAGGCACAATAGAAGGCCATGTTATGAAATTTGTAGTAGAATATCGCCAGTCTTTAACCAAGGCACTCAAATCCTTTAACAAAAGACCACAAAGAAGATTGATAAAAGAAATACCAGTGTGGATAAACATGTTGATGGTGGAGCGAGGTATGCTACTTAGCCACGTGGAGATGGTAGCGTAGGCCTTGCATGGGGGAGTGGAATGATAGGAGGACCTAATACTATAGTTGGTATCATAAGTTGTTAAGAGGGTTGGTAATGGTAAATGCGGTGGACTTTGAAAGAGAACTACAAAAACAAAGACGTGCAAAGATCACAAAGGTGGCAGGAAGAAATGGAAAAGATCCACACTAGGCAAGAGTTTTCGATGAGAATCGATAGTCATGAAATACATATGGAATGTGAGATAATGTGGAGGACGAGAGGAGAAAATTGAAGGAGCTTGGTCGGCCCCAAAAGTAAAGATCAAGCAAGTGTGTTCTTAAGAAAAGAATAGGATTTTGCAAAGGAAAGAACTTTGGAAGAAATGAGATGGCGACTACATGATGGTGCAGGGGATGCAGATACTCATAATGTAGTTGCATAGGCATTGTCTAAGTATGCTAACTGGGGTGTTGTTATGAAAGCCATGAATGAGCATAACTAATAAGAAGCATCCAAAGATGTGTTTGAGTTTGTGTTGATCTGCTACTATAACCCTGTGGATTTCCATACCACCGAGGAAGTAGATTGAAATGGCAATGAAGTGAGTCCATCCTACATCATACCCTATAAGCCTTTGGAATTTGTCCAGATCATACAGAAATTCGTGCATAGACCACAAGTGTGTGGTTAATTAGTAGGCCAAGTAATCTCGTGACAATGGATGTGAACAATGCAAGTGTAATATGTCCCCGGGGAGTCAAAAGTTGTCTTCAGTATTAGTTATTTCTGTAAGTATCACCACAAGAGCAATGCCAGTGAGCCAACAACTAGGACCCTAAGGATTTGTGTGGGTTAAAAGTCATCAAAGAATGGTGACAACTTAACGAATGACTTGTCTTTGTAGTTTCCTATATTCCATGGCAGGGTTGACGATGATGAAAAGCAACACCAGTTCCCTTGTGATGCTATTTAGAATGTGCAAACTACAAATGATGCCTAATTGGTGGAATTTCAAACAATGCTACAACGAAGGGCAGTGCAATTGTACACAAAATGTAAGTAGAACATTCTAGCATTGCATGGGGTGACTCTAATCTAGTTAAAGGCAAATTTTACAAAGGAATTTTAGAAGCCAAATTTGGAACAATATAGTATTATGGACTTAAAGGAAACTAAGCAAAAAGTGTGAGAAATTATTTGGGATCATAACCAACAATTTTAAAATTTGATAAGTTGATTGAGTTACAATAATAAAGAGGTGTAGAACAAAGAAAGATTTATCAAAGACATATTACCTCACATGCACATGTTGTTACTGCAACAATATGCAGTGATAAATAACCACCAAGCTAAGCATGTGTCCACTTTATTGGAGACATCGTATAAGATTAACAATATCAATTTTTCAATATAATAGAACCAGGAGCAACATAAAGTTTCATTTCACATAAGGCATTGTTTTTTTTGTTTTTTTGTTTTTAACTGGAATATAAAATGTACTCAATCAAAGAGAGTTCTGAAGGATTATTATTAAAGTGAATGTCTTTTTAATTAGTGAGTTAAGAAAAGTTTAATAAAATCTAATTTAATTATATTAGTGATTTAGACTTAATCTCAATCGTTGATCTCAAGTGAGGTGAGATCTAATCTCAATCGTCAATCACTTTGGAGATTAGGGTTAGGGATTCAACTCAATGTTATAAAATGTATCAAGGTGAAAGGAGAAGACACACACATTGCAGAAACATAAGAAAGTGTTGGGAGCCAGTGACTCATGGTGAGAGCAAGAGAAGGACTTTTTGCTCAGTTCAAAGAAGAAGAGAAGCAAGTAGGCAAAAACAGGCAGATCTGATAATAAAGATAAATTTGGGAAGTTGATCAACAACAGGTACAATCGCAGGAATGGGTTGTATAGAGTCATGGGCAGTGTCATACGTGTTGAGCAGATAGCCCAAGGCATGTACATACGGGTCGAACAGGTGGTCTAGGGCGCGTACATATGCGTCAGACATGGGGTTTGGGGCATGTACATACGCATCAGACAGATAATTGAGGGTGCGTACATACGTGTTGCACATGCCATGTTGGGCACGTACAAATCGTACAGGTCGTTGGTATAGGGCCATACTATAGGGGCAAAGGTGCTCGGTTGTAGGTATTGGCTGTATTTTTTTGTTTCTTTTCTCAGTGGGCAGATTTTCCAGTTTGGGAGCCCTTGTAAGTTTTGATATTATTTTAATGAAAAGTTTATTTGAAGGGCATAATTTATGTGTGCACGTGTGAAGTTTGGTTTCTAGTTGATTATGTTGTTTTAATTATTTTTGGCTAGTATAATTTATTATGTTTGTTTTAATTTAATTATCAGTAAGGAAAAACACCACGTAATAGTTTATCTAGGTGTTGAGGATAGATATTTTCAACACGGTATAAGAGGTTGCACTCTGAGAGGGAGACCAATTTCAAATACACAATCATTTGTGCAACAGATTTGTTAGACCTACAAAGTGACCTATGCAAATCTATAAAGCAGCAGTGAAATTCTTGTAGGTGCTTGAAGGAATAAGCACACGACAATTGTTTTTGTTCAAATCTAGAAATGGCAATAACCGGTCTCAGGTTTGAAGACTAGTTGGATGGAGCATCTAACTTCTTGTCCTGGAAGGCAAGGGTAACCTTTCTTTTGAAGGAACATGACCTTTGGGAGATTGTAGAGGAGGTTGTTCTTGTACCGACATATGCAAATCATAAGGTGAATCATGAGAAGAAGGACATCAAATCTCATAGAGTGATCATGGACATTGTGAAGGATCATTTGATCCCTCACATGGTAAAGAAGTAATTGACTCGAGATATGTTCAAGGCTCCAGTGGATTTTTTCCAAAGTGACAACTTGAATAGGAAGATGATCTTGAGAAACAAGCTCAAATCCATCCAGATTTCAAGATCTGACAATGTTACCAACTACTTCATGAGGATCAACCTGACATGTGATCAACTTGTAACCATTGAGGAGAAAGTGGATGACGTAGAACTTGTAAATGTGGCATTGAATGGTTTCACAAAGTCATAGGAACCATTTGTCAAGGGGATCTACACTCGTGAGAAACTTCCCAGTTTGGAGAGGCTTTGGGATGATTGCATCTAAGAAGAGACTTAGGAGGAGTCTAAAGCTAGCAGACAAGGAGATGGAGAGGAGAACTTGGCCATGGTCAGTTAGGCCAAGAAGGGAAAAGGAAAGGATTTTGAGGGAAACAGAGAGGGGGCAACCTCAAAACCGAGTAAGAAGAAAGACTTGAGTAAGATCAAGTGCTTTGCATGCCACAAGAGTGGTCATTATGCATCACAGTGTCCAGAGAAGAAGAAGGGGCAAGGGAAATCACAATAGATAGTAACATCAACAAAAATTCAGTTGGACGAGTTTGAAGCGAAGTTTGAGAAGGAATTCACATTAGTCTCCTACCTTTATACTAGCATTGTCACCATGAGTGTTTGATACTTGGACAATGGTGCATCTTGTCTTATGACACAAGCACGGGATCTATTCAACAATCCAATGGAGAAGGACTCAAGGATCCATGTGGAGCTTGGTGATGATACCAAGTATGCAGTGAAGGGCGGGGGGCATTTTGTTCCAGCTTGAGTCAACTGGTTCATTTGAGGCCCAATATGTGCTATATGTATTAGGACTATAGAAGAATTTTCTCTCAGTGTTAGTTATGGAGGACATGGGTTTCATCGTCATGTTCAAGAAAGGGCAAGTACTCATACGTCCAGAGGGAGCTAGTCCTGACACAATAGTGAGAATTGGGGTTAGAGAGGGCAATTTATACATGTTGTAAGGAAATCATGTCCATGCCTTGGTACATGATAGTGACAACTTGTGTGAGTTATGGTACAAGAGGAAGGGACAACTACACTACAAGGCGTTGTCAATCAAGAGGGAGATTTTCACTGATATCCTAGATTTCAATGTTGAGTAGCAGGGTGTGTGTAGAGAGTGTGCACTTGGAAAGAATGCCAAGGATGCTTTTCCAAAAAACAAGACTAGGTACAAGGGGATCTTGAATCTTCTACATTCAAATGTGGGTGGATTTGTGTCAATAGCATCAATGCAAGGAGAACTATATTATGTGACATTCATTGATGACTTTTCTAGGAAAACCTGGATCTTATTTATGAAGACCAAGGATAAGGTCTTCAATTAGTTCTACAATTTCAAGGCCCAAGTGGAGAACTAGAAAGGGAAGAGGATCAAGGTCTTGAGGTGGGATAATGAGGGTGAGTACACTTCCAATGACTTCAAGGATTCTGCAAGGAGGCAAGGATCAAGAGGGAGTTGACAATCTCACATAACCCTCAACAAAATGGGGTCGTGGAGAGAAAGAACTGGTCTATCATTGGTTCTGTTGGGGCTATGATACATGACCAAGTTTTTCCTATGTTCCTTTGGGAAAAGGCATGTAACACGACAATAAATGTGTAGAACAAGAACCATCATAGGATATTGGAGGACAAGACTCCTTAGGAAACATTCACATGAGTGAAGCTATAGATATGACATTTAAGGATCTTTGGTTATCTAACATACATCCATGTGCCTTTAGAGAAAATAATGAAGTTGGATCCTTCAGGAGAGAAGGGTATATTTTTGGGGTATAACAAGAGCTCAGAAGCTTACAACATATTCATACCAGCGTAGAGGAAGACAATTGTGAGTAGAGATATTAAGTTCGAGGAGAAATTAGCATCTAAGAAGTCTCATGAGTCACCACCAGTGGCAAAGGACGAGGAGTAGGAGGCTCCTAAGGGGGAATAATGTTTAGAGGCTTCTAGTTCAGGGAGTCAGCCTTCAGGTGGGGAGGAGGAGTTATCCCCTTCCAGCTCTGTCAGAAGACCCAGGTGGTTTGAGCAGACATTGAAGGATGCTCATGAGCAGGTTGAGGCTCCTAAGAGCATTATCAGGGAGAGCAGGCCTCCAAAGAAGTTTCCAAAATTCATGGCACTAATGAGTAACATCATTGGAAAACTAGAAAACCATCAACTATATTAGGATGCCATGGTGCAAGATGATGTGTGGGACATTGTTTCAGGATCAGAGAGACAACCAGTTCTGGGCGGCTCTTCCAGAAGTACCTTCCTCTCTAAGAGGGAGTGTTGATGTTTGTATCATCAGACATGTACTTTCCCATAGGTATAAGTGTCTATAAATGTGGAAGTAGTCCAAAGGACATTTCATGAACTTTGGAAATTCACTTTAATTAAAGGAATTATTAAAGTGTATGTCTTTTTAATTATTGAGTTATGAAAAGTTTAATAAAATGTAATTTAATTACATTAGTGATTTAGTGTTAGTTTAAACTATTGATCTCAAGTGAGATGAGATGTAATCTCATCAGTCAATCACTTTGGATATTAGGGTTAGGGATTCAACTCAATGTTATAAAAGGCAGTGAAGGTGAAAGGAAAAGACACACACACTACAACAACACAAGAAAGTGTTGGGAGTTAGTGACTTGTAGTGAGACCAAGAGAAGGAATTTGTGCTCAGTCCAAAGGAGAGGAGAAGCAAGTAGGCAACAACAAACATATATGATAACAAGGAGAGATTTGGGCAGATAATCAGAAGTAGGTACAACCACAATAATGGGTCGTACATAGCGGTGGGTAGCGTCGTATGCGACAAGAAGATAACCCACGGTGCTTACATATGCGCCAGACAGGTGGTCTAGGGTGCGTACATACGTGTCAGACAGGTGGTTCAAGGCGCATACATACATATCGTGCAGGTGGTTTGGGGTGCATACATACGCATTAGGCAGGTGGTTTAGGGCAAGTACATATGCGTTGGAAAAATAATCGGGGCATGCACATACGCGTTGTATAGACCATGTTGGGCACGTACATATCATACAAGTCGTGGTATAGGGTCATACAGTAGGGGCAGAGGTGTTGGGTTGTAGTTGTCGGATGTATTTTTCTATATTTTTTCTCAGTGGGCAGATTTTCCAGTTTGGGAGCCCTCGTAAGGTTTGATATTGTTTTAATGAAAAGGTGATTTGAAGGGCATAATTTCTATGTGCATGTGTGAAGTTTAGTTTCTAGTTGCCTCCAGTTTTTTGTTTATTTCCAACTAGTATATTTTGTTTTGTGTGTTTTAATTTAATTATTAGGCAAGGAAAACACAAGGTAATCATTTATCTAGGTGCTAAGGATGGAGGTTTTCAATATTCCCTTGCACGATCAATTGCTTTATTCTTTTCCACTTGGTAAACTTGCGTTTGGACTAAAGGGGGTTCCTCCATTGGATTGTTCTTACCCTCTTCTTGAATTTCCTCTTACTTCCCATCGTATTTCTCCATATCCACTTGCGCAACGGGTTCAAATATGTTGTTTTTGAGAGTAACGACGACAGTTCTAGAGGAAGAGGGATTGCCCGATTGGTATGAAGGAGGCCCGAGGGATTGAGATTCCTACACCCTAAAGGAGGATCAGTCCTCCTCCCTTAGGAAGCAATGGTCCCCATTGCATCGAGTTCCCTCGGGATATGGGGAAACTTTTGTTGAATCTAAACCTTGGTGATACACTTTCCTTGCTGAAGTAGTTGTCCCACATGTACTTGGCATTAGGCTGTTGAAAGATGTTGTAAACATGTTGTTGGAGGTGTTGGATCCGTTCAACAAATTTGGATGTATGATCTATCTTGGTCTGAGTGTGGGAGGACTCTATAGACTATCGATGAAGATGTAAAGGGAGTAGCTATATCAATGGGGCCTAATGGTTGGAACCCTAAGCACACCTAGAAAGGGTCATGGCCAATAGAGTTATGAAGGGATCTATTATAGCTATGTTGAACATATTTGTTTTTTAGAGTAACGACGATAGTTATAGAGGAAGAGGGATTGCATGATTGGTATGAAGGAGGCCCGAGGGACTGGGATTCTTACACCCTAGAGGAGGATTGCACATTCTAATCCAGATTATATTGAGAACAAAATGAGATACAAAAGAAAATATAGCCGAGAACACATAAATACAGTGAAACCCAACTTCTGTTAATGAATAACAAAGTATTGTATAACACAAACTAGATAGAATGGTGGTAGCTTATCTATGAAAAGAAAGAGATGAAAACTACACTCATTCGAAATAAGCATTACATCACACTCCATTGCATGCTCAAAGGACCTCCTTCACCTCGATTATATATGAGAGAGTGACGGGAGAATAATTCCCATGATGCATGTGGGATAAATTGGTCTAAGTTTACAAAATACCATATACATGTAAAACACTAAGACTTCTCGGGAGTTCACCCATCCTAATACTACTCTAGCCCAAGTGTGCTTAACTGCAGAGTTCTAATGGGATATGATGCATTGACATTGTAGCCATATACATAAGACCATTGGGAAATCATTACATGATGGTTGTAATTAACAGATGGAGATGACATTACATTACATTTCCCATCCAAAGGGGTGAATATCATGGTTTATCAAAACCACAAACTCGAAAACATTAATTTAGTGGAAAAGGTGGATGGACACCGAGATCCACTTGGATCAGTCCTCTCCCCTTAGGAAGAAAATGCTCCCCATTGCATGAAGCTCCCTTGGGAGATGGGGAAACTTTTGTTGAATCTAAACCTTGGTGAGCCACTTTCCTTGCTGAAGTAGTTGTCCTACTTGTACTTGGAATTAACATGTTGAAGGATGTCGTGAACATGTTGTTGGAGGTGTTGGATCCGTTCAACAATTTTGGATGCATGATCTACCTTGGGCTGAGTGTGGGAGGACTCTATTGGTGAAGATGCAACAGGAAGAGCTATATCAATGGGGCCTAATGGTTGAAACCTCGAGCAGACTTAGAAAGGGTTGTGGCCAATAGAGCTATGAAGGGCTCTATTATAGCTATGTTGAACATATGGAAGACTCTCACTCTCTTGAAGGGAGCATCTATAGATTGAACCATTGGGTAAGGGAGCATCATGCACCAAGTCAATGGAATGCTTGACTTGGTAGTGCAGAGGCACCCCCGTAGGTGAAAAAATATCTTTATGCCCCTCTACAATCTTGTTGACCTGCTTCTATTGTATAGAAAGGTCTTGGGCCGAGGTTGTGTTGGTCACAATGACGTTTTGTTCACCTTCTGAAGAGATCATGAAGAGGGAAAACTTTATGGTCTGAGAGATTACTTTGTGACATTGTTTTGTCATGATCAATGAAACGACAGTAGTCATAGCTACCTCTGGTATCCTATAAAATTGACCCCCCAAAGTAAAAATGAAACTACAAGGTCGAGACTCATAAACAATGTTACGTTTCCACATATATGGTTGTCCTAAAAGAACATCACAGACTTTAAGTGGTGCAACATCACACAATACCCTATCTTTGAAGGGCTTGATGTCATAAGATAGGTGACATTGTTGATTGACATGAAGGTCCCTTCCCTGGCTCAACCAACCATTGGTGTATGGTTGGGGGTGTGACATCATCAAAAAATTCAATCTCTTGATGACCTTAGCTGAGATCATGTTCTTTTGGCTCCCACTGTCAACAATGAAATGTAGTCGCATCCCCTTCACCCACATCTATGAATGGAAGAGGTGTTCCCCCTCCACAAGATCCTATGACTCGTCTGGTTTGATCTTTGCAGTTGTGATGGTAGCATTGGGTTCTACATTGATGATCTAATTTCCCTGTTTTGAATCAAAGTCTAAGTCAGGGTCTAACTTCTTTTCTTTAAGATCGATCAACAATGATTGTTTTGAGCAACATTCATCAGTGTTATTCCAGGGGGTTTTGTGGAACTCACACCACTTTCTGGTTTCCTTCTCCATCTTCATGTTACCCTTCTTTATTTGTGGCTTGGACTGGTTGTCTTAAGGTTTTCCTTCCCTGCTTCATCCCTTGTTATGTGATTTAGGGCCACCTTTTCCATGCTTCTATTGTTGCGGATTTGCAGACCCAAACTCTTGATTATTTCTCTACTTAAATTTATGCTCAATTTTTATAGCATATCAATAAGCAACTCCCAGAGAGAAGATGTCCAAGAAATCCATCTTTGTTTCGATGTACATGTGTAGGTCACTACGGTACTTCAAAACCAGGCGTCTTTTAGAATCTTGAATACCCAACTTTGAGCACAGGGTATGGAAGATATTGGTATACTCTGGAATTGTTTGATCTCTCTTCTGACATAGAGTTTTCCATCTCATATACTAGTCATCATAGCTTCCAACAAGATATAACTCCTCCTCGAGGGCATCCACAAAGGATATCAGGTGGGTTCTCTCTCGAATGGCATAGATTCAATCACGGTGTGCCTCTTCGAGTAACCTTCCCACCAAACTTTGACATGTGGAAGGGCTTTGAGGAGCGCGAAGGTGATCTATTCACTGTCAGAAAAATTTGGACGAAGTAATTAACTTATAGAAAATTCAACCATTTATCTAGATCATATGCATATATCTAGCCTTCAAATAAGGAAATATCAAAATTAACTTATACCTTGAAGGGTGTTGCACCTCTAAAATGGCTACTTGTTGAAGATGTCTCGACTGCCATCAATATTCATTGAAAGATCCAAGCAAATGTGTCCATCATATCATTCCTCTATCGCACGAGGTCTTCCTCAAGCAACATCTTGAAAGGATCTCTTGCTCTGTCATCTCTCTTTTCTTTCGCCATGAGAGGTCTCTTAGGCTGGTGAGATTGGTTGTCCCCAAGCAAAACTAGCTCAAGACCCAACTCTATACCCTGACCTTGTTAGGGACATGTGTCGAGAAATAACAAGGAGCATATTTCTCTAATACCACTAATCCAGATTATATTGAGAATGAAATGAGATTCAAATAAAAATATAGCAGAGCACACATAAATACAATGAAACCCAACTACTATTAATGATTAACAAAATATTGTATAACAAAAATAGGTTAGAATGGTGGTAGCTTATCTATGAATAGAAAGAGATGCCAACTACGCTCATTCGAAATAAGCATTACATTACACTCCATTACATGCTCAAAGGACTTCCTTCACCTCGATTACATATGAGAGATTGAGAGGAGAATAATTCCCATGATGCATATGGGATAAATTGGTCTAAGTTTACAAAATGCCATATGCATGTAAAACACTAAGACTTTTGGGGATGTCACCCATCCCAGTACTTCCCTAGCCCAAGTGTGCTTAACTGTGGAGTTTTGATGGGATTTGATGCATTAACATTGTAGGAATTTACATAACACCACGCAATCATTACATGATGGTTGTAATTAACAAATGGAGATGGAATTCCATTACATTCCCCATCAAAAGTGTGAATATCATGGTTTATCAAGACCACAGGCTCAAAAACATAGATTTAGTGGAAAAGGTGGATGGCGGTCGAGATCCACCTGGATTAGCCACATTCCCTGCCTGATTTTGTGCGATCTCATTAGCTACCTAATTTAATTTTCTAGATATATCCCTCAATGGCTACTCATTTAAGGTCTCAAAAGGTTGATTTTCTTGCTTTTTGCAATGCTTGGTGAAGTGCCCATACTCTTGGCACAAATTGCAATTGAACAGTAATTGCTAATAGTCGAGTTGTTGGACATCGTGCCAATTATCTAGGGTGATGAGAATGACTTACAGGATTCCATTTTCAAAGTCGACTTCCACGCATATCCTAGCGCAAGAGAATAATTTTTCTTTAGGTTTGGCTCTCTTTATATATTTATCCAGAGAATTACCTATACTTCGAAAGGCATCATCGTTCCAGCAGTGAAGGGGAAGATGAAACAACCTGATCCATACTGGAAGAGCTGAAGGAACATCATTTTCTAGGTTAAATTCAGGAGTCCATTTGTTCAAGTACATACCCCTTACTCCGAGAAAGTAAGGGTCACTCCCAAAATCATATATTTGTCCTCCTTATGTTCAAAGAGAAAAGAAAAAAAACCTCAGCCACAGAAGAAGTGACCCAGATTTCTTTTGATGAGGGGTTTCCAGTTTTTATGAATCCATGCACCAACAATTTTTGGAGATGGTCATATCCTGGTGAACTTCCCAATGAAGCCACAATGAGCTAAAGCTAGAGCCTTGCGCCTGAACGAGGTTGAGGGAAGCTTGACCTCATGCATTTCTTCAAGTTTTTTTGCAAAGCGGGAAGGTTGAGACTTGAATTTTTTTATTGAGGAAGTGACTGTAGCCTCGAAAGATAAGGATTATTCATTGGGAGGGGGCAGTCGACCCCCTCCCCCAACTGAATCATCCATCGCTCAGAGCCACCATGTGCTAGGGTTTCAAGAGGAACATGAGTGCTCTTCAATGATCTAATAAAAAAATTCCACTACCTAATGCATTATTAAAATCAAAGATGATGGAAATTACTCAAGAAAATTTCAATCAAGTAGAGATGGCTTCCAAAGTTAATTAAGAAGTAGGGCATTTAGTTAAGGATTATGAGATTAATATAGTTGTATGCATAATATGAGTATCATTGTATGCAACTATTTTGGGATCCTATTATATAGTAATAGGAATGTATTGTTTAGAAAGTTGTAGAGCAGTATTAGATAATAAGAATAATAAGCTTTATTTTATAAATGATGTAGGACATAACATAATTTTAGTTGGGATGAATTGAAGAAAAGTATGAAAAATTATGTAAATTATATGTCGTAGCAACTATGAACAAAAATGGGGATACAATGAGTATAGAATGATATCTAGTACTATCGAAATTTCCATATGTGTTTCCAAAATAATTACATAGACTACAACCTAAGAGAGAGTTGGAGTTCATAATTGAACTTAATCTAGGAACACAACCTATCACAAAGGCTCCTTACCATATGATGACTCCAGAGTTATGAGAGTTGTAGATGCAGCTCCAAGAACATCTAGATTTGGGATTTATACATCCAAGTATATCGTCGTGGGGAGCACCAACAATATTCATAGAAGAAAGATGGATCATGGAGACTTCGTATCGACTATCAACAATTAAACAAGGCAATGATAAGAAATTGAGATTCATTGCCTAGAATTGATTATTTATTTGATCAAATTAAAGTAGCGAAGGTGTTTTCTAAAATAAATTTAGGATTGGGATACCACCAATTGAGTATATGTGAAGAAGATATTGCTAAGACAAAATTAAGACGTGTTTTTGTTATTATGAATTTGTAGTATTACACTTATGATTAAGGAATGCACCGATAGTATTTATGAGTTTAATGAATGGAGTGTTTTTAGAGTACCTCGATAAATTCGTGAAACTGTTTTTGGACAATATATTGATATGTTCTTGGACACCGAAGGAGCACGAAGGACATCTAAGACAAGTATTACAATGTAGTGGAGAGCATAGGCTATATGGAAAGCTCTTTAAATTGTTGTTTTATGAATCTAAGATTCATTACTTGGGACATATAATTTTAGGAGAAGGAATAGTGATAGACCCGACAAAGATAGAAGCAATTATGGAATGAACGACACCTACTAATGTACATGAAGTGTGTAGATTTATGGGTTTGGTGGGATATTATAAAAGGTTTGTGGAAGATTTTTCAAAGATTGGAAATCATATTATGGGATTGCAGAAGAAGAATAAGAAATTTATATGGACAGAACAATGTGAGGAAGCATTTCAAAAACTTAAGGAATTATAGACAACGACTCCTATTTTGAAGGTAGCATATTTGGATAAAGATTTTTTGGTATGTACGGATTCATCAAATGAAGGATTAGATGGAGTACTAATGCAGGAAGGTAGGTCGATTGCCCATGCTTCAATAAAGTTGCAGCCACAAAAAGAAAATTACGTGATGCGTGATTTGGAACTCATGGTGATAGTTCACACATTAAGAATTTTGAGACATTATCTATATGGAAGAAAATTCCAGTTGAAGGCGGATCATCATGGACTCAACACCTATATACACAAAGTAATTTAAATGATAGATAGAGGAGATGGTCAAAATTACTCAGCAAGTATAATTTCGATATATCATACATTAGAGGAACAATAAATAGAGTGGTGAATGATTTAAGTCGCAAGCTATGTGTTTTATCAATTTTTCCATTAAAGACAAATTTACAAGAAAATATATTGAAGTTACAATTAGAAGACGAATGGTACAAATAAATTAAGCTAGAATTAGAGGATGAAGTGATGGAAATTCTAAAATATGAAGGATATGCCTTGGATGACAACAACTTACTATGATTTTATGGAAGAATTTATGCACCACCAAACAATGAAATTCAAAATTTAATATTAAAAGAAGTTCATTGCGCAGTTTATATGGCTCATCCAGGAGTCAAGAAGATGAATGCATACCTAAAACCATTATTCTTTTGGAATGGAGTGAAGAAGGACATAGTTAATTTTGCAGCTCTATGCCTTGAGTGTCAACAAGTGAAGGTTGAACATCGGCACCCAGTAGGATTGTTGTAGCCACATGTGATACATAAATCAAAATGGAAAGTTATTTCAATGAATTTAATTGTTGGATTACCTATGATGTCAAGGATACATGATTATATATTTATGGTAGTAGGCACTTTGACCAAAAGTGCACATTTTATCCCTGTAAAGACCACTTATCAAGCACCGAAGATTGCAAGAGTGTTCATCAACGAGATAATAAGATTGCATTGAATTCTAAAGAAGATAATCTCAGACAGAGGATCAATACTTATAGGAAGATTTTGGACAAGTTTATGAGAAGCATTGGGAATGTAACTTAATTTTAGTGCAACATACCATCGAAAGGTTGATGGATAGACCGAAAGAATAAATCAGATAGTAGAAGACATGTTATGAATGTATGTAATGGATCAACAAAAACATTGGAAATAATTTTTACCTCTTGTTGATTTTGCATATAATAATAGTTATCAAAGTTCATTCTAGATGGCCCCATTCGATTTTTTATTTGGTAGACTGTCTAGGACACCTCTTAGTTGGGATAGGATAGATGATAGAGTCCTAGCTGGACTAGAAGTAATCCAAGAAATGGAAGAAAAAATGAAGATGATTAAGGGAAGGTTGAAAAAAACACGAGATTGAGAGAAGAGTTATGTGGATATGCATAGAGTTGATAGAAGTTACAAAGTTGGGGACAAAGTATTATTGTAGGTGAGACCACAAAAGAGATCAATTAATTTTGGAAAAGGAGCTAAGTTGTCACCACGATATTTTTTTGAAATTCTTAAAAGAAAGGGACCGATTGCTTCTCATCTTGCACTCCCCTCATCATTAGATCATATGCATGATGCTTAGTATGTATTTGTGTTATGTCGTTATATTTTAGATCCTTCTCGTGTGATTGATTTGAGCTATTTGCAGATGTCAAATGAGGGGGCTTTGATGGTCAAACCCATCCACATTTTCGACTACCACACTCGATAGCTTCGATGTCTCTTGGTAGATTAGGTAGAGGTCCAGTGGGAAAGCTATGGTCCCGATTCCACTACTTGGGAGGATGCAATGAAATTGTGTCAGTAATTTCCATATTTATTCTAGAATTTCAGGATGAATTTTCCTAAAGAGGTGGTGTACGTAGTGCCCCACTTGTTTCTACTAGTCGGGCATACTAGATCTTATTATTTAAGGGCATTTATTTATAAATGACCTAGTTTATGGACTTGTAATTTGATGATGAAATTCAAACTTTTTAATTATTTGATTGAATTTAAGTGATGATTTGGAATGGGTTAATTTAAATGTTTTTATGATAATGTGGATGGATAAAAAATAAATTGATATGATGTAAATGACATTGTTGATTCATATGATTATGACACTTTGAAATGAAAAATGTTGGATACATTAACTTGCAGATGTTATTGATGGTTTGCCTAGTATGATAGGAAATTGCAGGTGTATAATGATGTGGGATTGCATCAACATTATATTTGATGTTGAATTAAGTCAGGGTATTATAATATGTTAAATGGTTGATGTCATTCTTTGATTTTGATTATGGAACTATTTGATGTGTTGATTATAGTGTGTGCAGGCACATGGAACGTGCTTGCCAATTGGTCCACATATGGGTAATGGGGTTGTGTGGAACTGTATAGGGTACCATCAGGAGAAGAGGAGTAACCTTTATGTTTCCACCTACTAGCACTCATGTTCCATGACCTGGGTTGAAAATCTAGTGGTACTTTTACTTAGAGGTTGCATATTGTTGTGAGGGTATGTTGCAAATTCAGTCACTCACAAGGTTTAGTTGAGGGTCGTGCAATAAGAAGAGATCATTATTCCTCGGTGACCATTAGTTTTTCAATAAGGGCAACAAAGGTTGAGTTAACAAAGTCTCCACAATTGCACCATTCCCCCGACTAAGAAGGTTGGATGCTTGAAGGGTATGTGTAAACATGGCACCCTTGGTACTTATTGAAAGGTGACTCTTGAAGAGAATGAAGAAGCATGGCAGTGTTGGTATTGGTTATAAATTATCAAGTGTACACTGAAATAAGATTGATTAAATCATATAAAAGATGATTGCCTAAGCATGTGCATTTTATTTAAATATGAGAAGAATGGGCATATATTTATGCATTGTAACATAAAGAAAAAAAATTAAATAGATAGTAGTATGATTGAGCATATATATCATTGGGTCTCTCATAACAAAGAGAAATTGATTAGTTAATCACAAGTCATTAAGAAAATAAATACAATTAGAATGTGCATGAAAAGAAAATAAAGTAATTTTAGTTAACAAAATACTTTTACTAGTGCACCCATAAATCAAGGAGAAGAAAGAGGAACAAGGAATTCAAATTCAAATATAAACGCGGGAAAGGAATAATGGATTGGGAGAAGGTAGAGAGGATTAATAAATAACTAAAGTAGAAACTACATGTGCACCCACTCAAATAGAAATCGAGGAGGAGACCAAGGGGACATCGAAGAGTAAAAATAGGAAATGTTGGAGTTGGGTGATGATAATTCATTATTTTATATTTTTAAATAAGTAATTACATGTGCACTTGTGCACGTGAGTGACACATGGGTGGGTGAATAATAGGTAATTATTAATTTAGTAAATCATATTTTTGCATGAGATGGTCAAGTGGCTTGAGCCACAAAACCTATAAAAGGAATTCTTCAGCTAAGATGGAAACACTTATTGCACCCTAATGTTGGATGGTTGTCATGCTACTTAACCTTCTATTTGTTGTTTTTCTTCATATGAGATATGTTCGATATATTATTACAATGATGAGTGTTCCATATATATAGGGAACATTTGGTGACCATCCATGAAAGGATGCATCCCTTGAATAATAAATTAACTATTTATTATTATCATTTACTTATTATATATGATATTTAATAATCAATAATTATATTATTAATTATTATTCTAAGAGAATGTTTTCCCGATGTTGTCCAAACAACAACACTCCCTCTCAACGAGGGAGACATTCTAGATCATTCAAAGCTTGTCTTTGAAGTATACAAACTTCACCCTAGACTCATGAAACTTGTATGTCAGTCTTGGGAGACGTCTCTCTCCCACTTGAACCGAGGATAAACTCCTTCTGCAACTCTCCCTCTGAGCCAATTAACTCTCTCTAAGATCAGGCTCACTCTGGGTCCACATGTAATAACATATAACATCTTGAGTATTTATCATTCCTTATCAAATCACCATGACTAGAACAAAGACCAAATCAAGATCTTTCACCACAGGTACACACCTATGAGTGAATGCCAGTCTAATGCTAACCGACATGTGGAAATCACTTGAAGCACCTCGAGTCCATATTATTCCTTGTCGTGATCAAAGAAGGACTATGTCTGGGCCCATTTGCCACAAGTCCACCTTTATGATAAATGTATCCTATCTCCCTTGGTCTGCATCCCAATCTAGGAGAAGGTCTGCCCGATGCTGAAACATCAACACTCCCTCTTAGCTAGGGAGGTATCTTTCCATAAGTACACAACTACTGTTCAGAGACACACAGTGTTCACCAGTGGTACACAACCACCACAACAGAAAAAGGTTTTTCACACATGGCATTGCCACGTGGACTTCTAGAGGCTATTCCCTCTAGGAACACTTAGGGTAAACTCCCCATAATGTGTGACGTCAAGGTCAACTCCCTTGACATGTCCTCATGTGCTCTCCATAAGGGATGTGTCCTCATGTGCTCTCCACAAGGGACATTGGGCTATAAGCCCAAACACACTTATCCCTTCTTGGATAAGTGTCCTCATGGATCAACTCAACTCAATTCATAGATGAGTTTGATCTGGAGAAAGTTTGTCACACATGACACTCCCATGTGGACTTATAGAGGCTACTACCTCTAGAAACACTAGGGTCAACTCCCCATAGTGTGTGACGTCAAGTTCAACTCCCTTGACATGTCCTCATGTGCTCTCCACAAGGGAT
>JZKD02S1056866.1:70392-96950 GCA_000966675.3 Picea glauca
CAACATAGGTTTGGCTGAGTACCTAGTGCTGGTCCCCTAGTTCATTCATTATCTTTGTTATGTAGTTCTACAAGTCCTGCAAAGGCACCTGCACCAATGCAAGTTCAACATATGGTAATGGGTGAGGATCTGTTGTATTGGATGGTTCAACGGTTGCAATAGCCAAAGGATTACAACACAATACTCTACCCTAGCTACTGCTACATGGAGATGTTACATCAGTCATGCTAGTTGTCATTTGTTGTTCTTAGGGTATGGGCTTGGTTTTTGGGGCAAGTTCTAGCTGACCAAAGAATCCATCTGTCATTTGCAATGATGTTCCATTCACTATCTGTTGCACAATCAAATCGACATGGACCTCTTTGACCATGATCAAAACTATGGTGAAATTCCACTTGGGCTCCTACGATGGAGTGTTGGTGTCCATTACATTATCTATGCTCTAATCAGGCACTAGATTGTGCACAACAAAAAGTGAGGGGATCCCATCTATGATGGGTGCATTGTTGCTCTATTGTGGCAGGGTCGGTGTGTGATCCTGTTGGCTGGGCTCGAGACTTGGACTTCGCTCAAGTGGTGCATGTTGTTTCTTTATAGGTGGAATCTTTTGTGTAGTAGCATGTGTTTGCTTCCACTTGAGCCCTTTCCCTTGTTCGACTCCCTTGGATGCCCCTGCACATGTCCATTGCTCAGTGAGTCCTTTTCCTTTTTCTTGGGTTGTCGCAACTTGTTGTTGCTCTTCTACCTATTCCTTGTCTTTTTGTTGGGATTTCTCGGCCCTTTTCTTTTCCTATTTCTAGTTTTTCTATGTCTCTAATTGCTTGAGCCAACAGTCATGTGTAGGTTGGAACTTGGGTGGCCATTTTGTGACAACCTGTTGAATGTCCTCTTTAGTGATGCAGAAGGGGAGCATTCTAGTTTCTTCCTTTACATCTGCATGTGGGTAAATGAACACATTTTGGAAATTGCGTTTAAATAGGAGGTAGTCCTCATACATGTCCATGAGGCTACATGGTATGCATTGTGTTGATGCCACTGCTTGGACCAGTTCAATAAACCATAGCTCAAATGCAATGTTATTCTCAACTTAAAGGCTCCTATCCTTAGCGTGTCCTGGCTCTAGGAACTTTTGTGCCATGAACTAAGCCATGACTTACTTGTCATAGTGGTGGTTTGATGGTGATTTCCATACTACCATGGCCAAAAGGAGTAACACCCAGTTGTAGTGAAACTCTCTATCCAAATCCTGTGCTTCTAGGTAAACATTTTCTAATTCATTCAAAAAGTATCTTACCCATGCCATACTAACTCCTTCAACACAGTGCTCTGTGGCGATGACTACCCCCAATGGGCACTCATCCTCGTGGCACTTTCACATCATTTTGCAGGCCAATAGTTGCATGGTGAATCGAACTATGTGGTCTGTTATCTCTGCAATCACCACTCCTCTCGATCCCTTATATGTACCATACTTACCATACACATCCTCATGTGTTACATCCTTAGCCATTATTGCTACAGATGTATCGTCTCGGTCTGCATGGAGGCCTGTGACTAATCTTACTATGTCGATGTCGACCTGATACAACTTGTCAAGCTAGAGGACTCCTCCATGCACGCAAGTGAGTAAGAACCAAACACACTGCTTGATGAACTCGTTGTGACCGGAATGTGGGAAATCTAGTAGATTCATTATCCCTTATTTCCTTATAGGTTTTGCCCATTCCTGGGTGACTACTCACTGTCATCCATCTGGTCATGTTCCCAGCTCTGTGTAGGCATTGAAATGCAGTTCTGGGAACTACTCTTCATCCTGTATATTGAAGTCAACATATTTGAGTTCCGGGACCATTCCTAATATGGGGCCTCTCACACTCATATTGGTCGGAAGCTCAAGCTTGGGAATGTACTAGTATTTTGTCACCTACACTTTATATTATTATTATGGTTTACTCTTGGAATCCATTTATCCTCTCTAGTGTGTTGTGCTACCCCACTATGCTCGGGAGCTTTGTTCCCAGTTTTTCTCAAACTGTAATGTTCTCAACGTTCGGGTCGTTTTACGTTCATCTCTCAACTCAATACTTTGCTCACTCTACGAAAATACTTAGCGATAGTAGTGTCATCGATGTTAAATAGTCGATGGGGAACTTACCCCCCATGATACTCGGGTGTTTAGTTGGCTATCGAGGTATGTGCCCATTGTTAATGATGCCTTGTAGTACCTTTCCCTGCCATAACAATTATGTGTCATGGTGAATTATTGCCATAATTGATTTAATTTCCACATGCGGTTGTCACCGGTGTGAGCACTAACAACCTGTCTCTCCACCACCGTATCCACCCGCGTTCGGGTAGCCAATTTTCATGTTCAGTTGTTCCATCCTTTGGGTAGTACGTGGACATTGAAACCTTAATCTTCCCTGAATCTTTGAAATTTGTTTCCAGGTATAACCCATCTCGTCTCACTTTATTGTGCAAACCTACTTAGTCTTACTATTTATTATTTCTATTCTATTCTAAGTCCTATTATACTTGTGCGCAGTACCTGATTACAATGCACTCTCGTTCTACGTAGGTATGCTATTACAACACATCTGACCCCGATGAGTCATTCCACTTCTTTAGTTGAATTATGTTTATCATCCCCTGCCATGGTTTTGCATCGAGTCATATTGATTGTACTACGCCAGCTAGACCATTGGTCAATCGATGGAATTGCTCCAACCCATGTATGTGTATCTTATCTGGTGGTATGGAGTGTGCCAAGGGCATGAAGGGTGAAAAGGCCACCTTCTGGGTGACGTTCTTGGGTCTCCCATATACATTTACTTTCGTACCCTTGTTTCGATTCATCAATTCAAATCTGTCGTGGACTAGAATCTTACTTTGATATAGTCTACCACACGTGCCCATTCCCATAGAACCGTACAATGCATCGCCCACAAGTGTGCAAGTTTTCCTTTAACCAATGCATCCATGGCCCAAATTATTTGGGTCTTGGGCACCAACTCTTCCATTTGTGCCATAATTATTTTTACTGAGCATGTCCCGTCAAACCTTAGTAGGTCGCGCAACTCTAATCCAAACCAACACACTATTTTGGAAATTCATGCGCGTCTCTTGGTTGATACCTTGTACAACTTGTTCTTCCATATATCCATAACATCTTCCAAGTTTGTGTCGTAAGAGCGAACACTTCTCCAGCTCGGTTCACCATTAGTTGTAGGATTCACATAATCCTTCCTGTGCCCTATGGTATTGTATATGTTTTCTATGATGGAACTCTATGCATTCCCATTTATGGTCCTGGTGTACATGTCTCCCTCATTTGGATGCAATGGCGCAATAACATGCAAGGTGTCTGTCTCAAAAACCATCTATCGTTGCTTTAGGTTCAGTATTACATTGTTATCAAATGCCCAATGAATTCCAAGTAGAGGTGGATAGGGATTTGAGTTATCCATAATCTCAATCACCTCAATGTTTGCTTTGGTCTTTACCCCCTCAATGTTCACTATCACTTTCTCTAGCTTGCCAATGGATTATATTTTGTATTGGTTGGCAAGCTTGAGTTGAATAGGGGACCACACTAAGTTTGGTTTACCCATCAAATCCCATGACTTCTTCAACAATATGTTCACATCAAATCCCAGGTCCAACGTGACACTTTCAATATCATATCTTCTAAGTTCAGCTGTCATATTAAATTCTCTCTTCGTGCACTTTGGCTACTCACTGAATGCACATCCCATTTTGGTAACGAGGTAGAAATAACTATAGTGGTCTCTCCTTTCTCCATGCATATTGTCAACATTTAAGTTAATTTATTTGTAGAGATGGGATAACTCAACATCTTATGACAACAACGTAAGAAGTCACTTACTTGGTTTTGTAATTCAGCCTCATGGTAAGTGTTGCACTACTTTTCTTCTCGCGTCATGTGTCACAACTCTTCACACATGTGTTCTTATTCCCTTACCTTTTGTGTTGCGTATTGTACTTCCTTGCGCACGTGGGCTTCTTCCAACACCCTCTACACTACGCACTATAATTCTTCATGCTTGCAGGCTTCTTCCACTGCCCTATGTGTTGTGTATTGTAATTATTCATGCGCTCTATCTTCTTCCATAGTCTTTTGTGTGTCGCAATGAATTGATTTTGTTGCATGGGCGTCAAAAGTTGAAGGTACTTGCACTACTTTTCAAATCTTTCGTTCTACATTCTGACTTGAACTTTCTCCTTGTTCCAGGTCCATTCATGTATGGTTGAAATCACCATATTTTTGTGCCCCTTCTTCTCTTCCCATTTTGACAAGAAGTCCAGGCAATCCTCCGTGACATGATCTGTGTTGTGGAAATACCCACAAAGTGCATGAAACTTAGTATAGAATCGTGACAAGTGGCCTTCCTTGCCATAGTGAAATAAGGTAGGTTGTCTTCCTCCACCACCATCACATCCTCTTCCTCTTCCTTATCCATATCCTCCACACTGGCCTCCTTGGTAGCCTCCTTTATCGAAGCCTCCAGAATCTCCACCCTTTTATTCCTCTTGAACCTGAAACACATCTGTAGTGTGCTCTTGCATTAGCTATAATGACTGAAAGTTGTTCACATCATGTCCCATGGATTTGCAAAACTCAAATATTGGAGTGTGTGTGGTATTTTGATACTTCTGCATTGTGGGGAAATAGGGAGGTATATGACCTCATTGTCAACATATCTCACACCACTCTCTTTGTGGCCATGTTGGAAATGGATTCGATGCACCTATCTCTATGTAACTACCCAACGTCCGAAACTCGTTCCTATGGTGACCTTCAACAAAGCACATAGTACACCACACATTCTTGTGCACTGCCTTAGCCTTTTCCATTTCTTAAAGTTCCATGGTTAGGGTTGCGAGTTGATATTGTACTTGCACTAGTCCTGCCAATGTCTCACCACCTGCTAGTCTGGCCTTTAATATCATTGCAATTTCCACATCCTCTTCTTGGGTCATCACCTTCTATTGGGTGACCAAGACTCGAATATGGGGTAGGATTCCTGTAATAAACCATTCTCTATGTTGGACATCTTGGATCTGAAACGTCAATCAGTCTAATAAAATTTTGAATCACCGGTCATAGTCCCACACAGTTTCTCTAGCTTGCTACTTGATCTCTTTAATTTCAGTGATGCATTGTGATTCTTACTCATGTTTATGAAATTCCCTAAGTATATCTCTCTTTATCTCCATTAGGGACCTTGCCTATCTCGTCGACACAGTAGCCTTGTACTTTATGTACCACATTAGATCTCTTTCTATAAAGGTGGTCTCTAGTTGTGCAATCTTGGATGCTTCATCCATAACTCTCTTCATGGACCATATAGCTTCACATGTGACCCAATGTTGTTCTGCATCATCTCTTCCCATCCCATGAAATGAAAGAAGCCTCAGAATTCGATCTTGGTTGGCCATACTCGATATAGAATTGTATCCTCTTGACTAACTACTACGTGTAGCTGATACCGATGCTCTCTCTTGCAAAGTATCACTGACTTTGACTTCTTCTTCACTCATCTCTTCTTCTACTTCTCTTACTTCTACACGTTCTTCATTTCTTTCTTCTTTATGACAAATGTGCAAGGGGAGTTGGTTCAAAGAGGGGGTTCCTCTATACTCTCTCATCTTCGATGGTGACGGATCCAAAAGAGCTCCATACCTCTAGTCGTGCAAGCCTGCTCATAATCACTAAAGTCTCTGCTCCTTCTCAGAGGGCTCCATCACTTTCATTTTCACTATTGCTTTGTGACCCATTGTTCTTTGATGTGCCCACATCTCTCACTGGCCAAGGGGATCTGAATTCATTTTCTTCGATCCTTCTCCTACTATCTCCATTATCCTATTTTGATACCTTTATCCAACTGTCCAGTCTATTCAACAACCTTTCATCTTTTGTGCTTCTCTCTAGCGCATATTCTTCTCCCGCACAACCTTCTAGTGCGTTTTTTTTTTTTTTTTTTTCATCTTGGATTCGACTACCTGTTCTTCACCCATTACTTTCTTTTCTCCATGTCTCTTCTCGGCTCGCCTCCTTAGCTTGGTTCTACTTGCATCTATTTTGGATCTTTTTCTCCTCTACTCTTTTGGATCAATTCTCTTCTCACCTCATCTCATCTTCTTCTGGATGCCTTCTATCGGGTCCATTCTTTATTTCAACTTATTTTTTTCCCCTGACTTTCCATCCCCCCCCCCTCCACACGAGGGGGGTTTACTCAACCATTCTATCGGGCTCCATGCACATTAGTCCTTCTTTATGAACAACATCTTTATCCAAAGAGGAATTTCTTCCAATGGTCTCTTTCTAGGGTCCACGACAAACTTTCTTTTGGCAGTGCCGAAGGATTCATTGCAATCAATAGTAAACTTGACAATATATCCTTCCTTAACCCAAACGAACTAGAATTCGATGACTTTGGCCCACTCATTATCCATAGATCTCAACCTATTCACTGTATTCTAGTCCCAAACCAGTGATTCATGGGCTCTCCGTGCAAAGTTAGTCTATTTCTACCTCTTCATGCAATAAACAAGGGAACTTAGAAAATAAAATTCCATGTAAATTTGTATAGATGCATCTTTGTTTCCAGTTTTGAGGTTGATTTGCAGGTTCTTGGTGTCTCTTCGTGGGAACTCATCCTCCTTCTCATAGATCCAATCTTGTATCTCCTTCTTGGAAGGCTTCCACCTCATTTTATTCCTTCATCATGTAGCATAAAACCTTCAGGTCTTGACAACATAACCAACTGTTGGTTGTGGATGAGGTGTCAAACCCGAGGTTCACAAGATTTGGCTAAAAAGTACCCCATAGGCACTGGCATATTCAATCTTCAAAGACTAAATAAGGTCTCACCTGAGATGCCATGAGAATCACAAAGACTGTAGTTCTTGTGCATGGTGTGAAGGAACGAAACATACATAAATCCTTCATCAATTAGTCATTCGTTCATTCATAACTATTACACGATTTATGCATGGAATCATACAGAACACATCGACATACATTCAGACCATAACTCATCAGATGGAGAGATAAGCGTGCTTATGAATTTATTCATTAAACTCAAAGGCATTTAAATACATTCTCATACATAGAGGCTGAAGCCTGCTCAAGATGCATTAACAGTCAAAACATAAATGAGTCATGCAATTAAATCTCTTTTGTCTCTCATATTCACACACATCCTATCTTTGAACATCATAAATGATGCCAAAATAAAACTGAAGCTCTAACTCTCTCCTAGCTATCAGATAATGATATCCTAGTTAACAAAAACCAAACCCTTACATATTTGCATGCATCCCCCCGTATCTTTTGCGGAGCATGGAAATCATAACGAATTTCCCAACTCATCCAAAACCTCAACCATGACTAGTCGAGTTGTTACAATGATTATTGAAGATATGGCCTACATGTGATCTCTTTAAGTTACCGCATGCATTACAAAATGGATTTGCGTGCATAGTAAATCCTTGGTTGGCGCATATGCTAAAACTTGACGCTGTGCATCACATATTCTTGGGTGCGCATGTAGTGCTAACTTGTGGCATGAATGTAGTCTCTGGAAAACCTTAGGTTCCAACAGAAAGAGTGTTAATACAATCTGGGAACTAACCAACAGGGAAGGGAGAAAGGTTGACAACTTTCAGGATTTGGCTAAATTAGAAGTGCAACATTTTGAGGAGGTGTTTAAACAACCAAAGAAAGCAAACATAGAAGAAATTCTCAAGGTGGCATCTTATTTCCCTCTATTGGTTGGAGAAGAGGAGAATGAGATGATGTATAAGGTGGTCACATGAGAGTAACTTATTTATGTTCTTAACTTCTTTAAGAAAGATATAAGTCTAGATTTAGATGGCTAGACTATGGAATTCTGTGTTGAGGTTTTTGGCCTATTAAGTGAGGACCTACTCAAAGTTGTTGAAGAAGTGAGAACTTTTGGGAGAGTGCCTATATCTTTTAATTCCACTTTTATTGCTCTCATCCCAAAAGTGGATTTTTCTTAGACCTTTGATGGATTTAGTCCTATCTCCCTATGCAACTACATTTAAAAAATTATTTCCAAGGTCATTACAGTTAGATTGAATATTGTCCTCTCAAAAGTAATATCACCCGAGCAGTTCAGGTTCCTAGAAGGGTGCCAGATACACTAGGCTATTGATTCAATACGAGAGGAAATACACACTATGAAAACCTTGCATATTCTAGCAACAATGATCACATTATATCTTTCTAAGACATATGATAGGGTCTCATGGTTGTACCTTCACCTACTCTTAATTCACATAAGGTTCTCACTTCTTTTGTTTAAGTGGATTATGGGGTGTGTGACTAATGTCTCCTTTGTACTATTNTTCGGGTCGTTTTACGTTCATCTCTCAACTCAATACTTTGCTCACTCTACGAAAATACTTAGCGATAGTAGTGTCATCGATGTTAAATAGTCGATGGGGAACTTACCCCCCATGATACTCGGGTGTTTAGTTGGCTATCGAGGTATGTGCCCATTGTTAATGATGCCTTGTAGTACCTTTCCCTGCCATAACAATTATGTGTCATGGTGAATTATTGCCATAATTGATTTAATTTCCACATGCGGTTGTCACCGGTGTGAGCACTAACAACCTGTCTCTCCACCACCGTATCCACCCGCGTTCGGGTAGCCAATTTTCATGTTCAGTTGTTCCATCCTTTGGGTAGTACGTGGACATTGAAACCTTAATCTTCCCTGAATCTTTGAAATTTGTTTCCAGGTATAACCCATCTCGTCTCACTTTATTGTGCAAACCTACTTAGTCTTACTATTTATTATTTCTATTCTATTCTAAGTCCTATTATACTTGTGCGCAGTACCTGATTACAATGCACTCTCGTTCTACGTAGGTATGCTATTACAACACATCTGACCCCGATGAGTCATTCCACTTCTTTAGTTGAATTATGTTTATCATCCCCTGCCATGGTTTTGCATCGAGTCATATTGATTGTACTACGCCAGCTAGACCATTGGTCAATCGATGGAATTGCTCCAACCCATGTATGTGTATCTTATCTGGTGGTATGGAGTGTGCCAAGGGCATGAAGGGTGAAAAGGCCACCTTCTGGGTGACGTTCTTGGGTCTCCCATATACATTTACTTTCGTACCCTTGTTTCGATTCATCAATTCAAATCTGTCGTGGACTAGAATCTTACTTTGATATAGTCTACCACACGTGCCCATTCCCATAGAACCGTACAATGCATCGCCCACAAGTGTGCAAGTTTTCCTTTAACCAATGCATCCATGGCCCAAATTATTTGGGTCTTGGGCACCAACTCTTCCATTTGTGCCATAATTATTTTTACTGAGCATGTCCCGTCAAACCTTAGTAGGTCGCGCAACTCTAATCCAAACCAACACACTATTTTGGAAATTCATGCGCGTCTCTTGGTTGATACCTTGTACAACTTGTTCTTCCATATATCCATAACATCTTCCAAGTTTGTGTCGTAAGAGCGAACACTTCTCCAGCTCGGTTCACCATTAGTTGTAGGATTCACATAATCCTTCCTGTGCCCTATGGTATTGTATATGTTTTCTATGATGGAACTCTATGCATTCCCATTTATGGTCCTGGTGTACATGTCTCCCTCATTTGGATGCAATGGCGCAATAACATGCAAGGTGTCTGTCTCAAAAACCATCTATCGTTGCTTTAGGTTCAGTATTACATTGTTATCAAATGCCCAATGAATTCCAAGTAGAGGTGGATAGGGATTTGAGTTATCCATAATCTCAATCACCTCAATGTTTGCTTTGGTCTTTACCCCCTCAATGTTCACTATCACTTTCTCTAGCTTGCCAATGGATTATATTTTGTATTGGTTGGCAAGCTTGAGTTGAATAGGGGACCACACTAAGTTTGGTTTACCCATCAAATCCCATGACTTCTTCAACAATATGTTCACATCAAATCCCAGGTCCAACGTGACACTTTCAATATCATATCTTCTAAGTTCAGCTGTCATATTAAATTCTCTCTTCGTGCACTTTGGCTACTCACTGAATGCACATCCCATTTTGGTAACGAGGTAGAAATAACTATAGTGGTCTCTCCTTTCTCCATGCATATTGTCAACATTTAAGTTAATTTATTTGTAGAGATGGGATAACTCAACATCTTATGACAACAACGTAAGAAGTCACTTACTTGGTTTTGTAATTCAGCCTCATGGTAAGTGTTGCACTACTTTTCTTCTCGCGTCATGTGTCACAACTCTTCACACATGTGTTCTTATTCCCTTACCTTTTGTGTTGCGTATTGTACTTCCTTGCGCACGTGGGCTTCTTCCAACACCCTCTACACTACGCACTATAATTCTTCATGCTTGCAGGCTTCTTCCACTGCCCTATGTGTTGTGTATTGTAATTATTCATGCGCTCTATCTTCTTCCATAGTCTTTTGTGTGTCGCAATGAATTGATTTTGTTGCATGGGCGTCAAAAGTTGAAGGTACTTGCACTACTTTTCAAATCTTTCGTTCTACATTCTGACTTGAACTTTCTCCTTGTTCCAGGTCCATTCATGTATGGTTGAAATCACCATATTTTTGTGCCCCTTCTTCTCTTCCCATTTTGACAAGAAGTCCAGGCAATCCTCCGTGACATGATCTGTGTTGTGGAAATACCCACAAAGTGCATGAAACTTAGTATAGAATCGTGACAAGTGGCCTTCCTTGCCATAGTGAAATAAGGTAGGTTGTCTTCCTCCACCACCATCACATCCTCTTCCTCTTCCTTATCCATATCCTCCACACTGGCCTCCTTGGTAGCCTCCTTTATCGAAGCCTCCAGAATCTCCACCCTTTTATTCCTCTTGAACCTGAAACACATCTGTAGTGTGCTCTTGCATTAGCTATAATGACTGAAAGTTGTTCACATCATGTCCCATGGATTTGCAAAACTCAAATATTGGAGTGTGTGTGGTATTTTGATACTTCTGCATTGTGGGGAAATAGGGAGGTATATGACCTCATTGTCAACATATCTCACACCACTCTCTTTGTGGCCATGTTGGAAATGGATTCGATGCACCTATCTCTATGTAACTACCCAACGTCCGAAACTCGTTCCTATGGTGACCTTCAACAAAGCACATAGTACACCACACATTCTTGTGCACTGCCTTAGCCTTTTCCATTTCTTAAAGTTCCATGGTTAGGGTTGCGAGTTGATATTGTACTTGCACTAGTCCTGCCAATGTCTCACCACCTGCTAGTCTGGCCTTTAATATCATTGCAATTTCCACATCCTCTTCTTGGGTCATCACCTTCTATTGGGTGACCAAGACTCGAATATGGGGTAGGATTCCTGTAATAAACCATTCTCTATGTTGGACATCTTGGATCTGAAACGTCAATCAGTCTAATAAAATTTTGAATCACCGGTCATAGTCCCACACAGTTTCTCTAGCTTGCTACTTGATCTCTTTAATTTCAGTGATGCATTGTGATTCTTACTCATGTTTATGAAATTCCCTAAGTATATCTCTCTTTATCTCCATTAGGGACCTTGCCTATCTCGTCGACACAATAGCCTTGTACTTTATGTACCACGTTAGATCTCTTTCTATAAAGGTGGTCTCTAGTTGTGCAATCTTGGATGCTTCATCCATAACTCTCTTCATGGACCATATAGCTTCACATGTGATCCAATGTTGTTCTACATCATCTCTTCTCATCCCATGAAATGAAAGAAGCCTTAGAATTCGATCTTGGTTGGCCATAATCGATCTAGAATTGTATCCTCTTGACTAACTACTACGTGTAGTTGATACCGATGCTCTCTCTTGCAAAGTATCACTGACTTTGACTTCTTCTTCACTCATCTCTTCTTCTACTTCTCTTACTTCTACACATTCTTCATTTATTTCTTCTTTATGACAAATGTGCAAGGGGAGTTGGTTCAAAGAGGGGGTTCCTCCATACTCTCTCATCTTCGATGGTGACGGATCCAAAAGAGATCCATACCTCTAGTCGTGCAAACCTGCTCATAATCACTAAAGTCTCTGCTCCTTCTCAGAGGGCTCCATCACTTTCATTTTCTCTATTGCTTTGTGACCCATTGTTCTTTGATGTGCCCACATCTCTCACTGGCCAAGGGGATCTGAATTCATTTTCTTCGATCCTTCTTCTACTATCTCCATTATCCTCTTTTGATACCTTTATCCAACTGCCCAGTCTATTCAACAACCTTTCGTCTTTTGTGCTTCTCTCTAGCGCATATTCTTCTCCTGCACAACCTTCTAGTGCGTTTTTTTTTCCATCTTGGATTCGACTACCTGTTCTTCACCCATTACTTTCTTTTCTCCATGTCTCTGCTCGGCTCGCCTCCTTAGCTTGGTTCTACTTGCATCTATTTTGGATCTTTTTCTCCTCTACTCTTCTGGATCAATTCTCTTCTCACCTCATCTCATCTTCTTCTGGATGCCTTCTATTGGGTCCATTCTTTATTTCAACTTATTTTTTTCCCCTGACTTTCCATCCCCCCCCCCCCCCGCACGGGGGGGATTTACTCACCCATTCTATCGGGATCCATGCACATTAGTCCTTCTCTATGAACAACATCTTTATCCAAAGAGGAATTTCTTCCAATGGTCTCTTTCTAGGGTCCACGACAAACTTTCTTTTGGCAGTGACGAAGGATTCATTGCAATCAATAGTAAACTTGACAATATATCCTTCCTTAACCCGAACGAACTAGAATTCGATGACTTTGGCCCACTCATTATCCATAGATCTCAACCTATTCACTGTATTCTGGTCCCAAACCAGTGATTCATGGGCTCTCCATGCAAAGTTAGTCTATGTCTACCTCTTCATGCAATAAACAAGGGAACTTAGAAAATAAAATTCCATGTAAATTTGTATAGATGCATCTTTGTTTCCAGTTTCAAGGTTGATTTGCAGGTTCTTGGTGTCTCTTTGTGGGAACTCATCCTCCTTCTCATAGATCCAATCTTGTATCTCCTTCTTGGAAGGATTCCACCTCATTTTATTCCTTCATCATGTAGCATAAAACCTTCAGGTGTTGACAACAGAACCAACTGTTGGTTGTGGATGAGGTGTCAAACCCGGGGTTCACAAGATTTGGCTAAAAAGTACCCCATAGGCACTGGCATATTCAATCTTCAAAGACTAAATAAGGTCTCACCTGAGACGCCATGAGAATCACAGAGACTGTAGTTCTTGTGCATGGTGTGAAGGAACGAAACATACATAAATCCTTCATCAAGTAGTCATTCGTTCATTCATAACTATTACACGATTTATGCATGGAATCATACAGAACACATCGACATACATCAGACCATAACTCATCAGATGGAGAGATAAGCGTGCTTATGAATTTATTCATTAAACTCAAAGGCATTTAAATACATTCTCATACATAGAGGCTGAAGCCTGCTCAAGATGCATTAACAGTCAAAACATAAATGAGTCATGCAATTAAATCTCTTTTGTCTCTCATATTCACACACATCCTATCTTTGAACATCATAAATGATGCCAAAATAAAACTGAAGCTCTAACTCTCTCCTAGCTATCAGATAATGATATCCTAGTTAACAAAAACCAAACCCTTACATATTTGCATGCATCCCCCCGTATCTTTTGCGGAGCATGGAAATCATAACGAATTTCCCAACTCATCCAAAACCTCAACCATGACTAGTCGAGTTGTTACAATGATTATTGAAGATATGGCCTACATGTGATCTCTTTAAGTTACCGCATGCATTACAAAATGGATTTGCGTGCATAGTAAATCCTTGGTTGGCGCATATGCTAAAACTTGACGCTGTGCATCACATATTCTTGGGTGCGCATGTAGTGCTAACTTGTGGCATGAATGTAGTCTCTGGAAAACCTTAGGTTCCAACAGAAAGAGTGTTAATACAATCTGGGAACTAACCAACAGGGAAGGGAGAAAGGTTGACAACTTTCAGGATTTGGCTAAATTAGAAGTGCAACATTTTGAGGAGGTGTTTAAACAACCAAAGAAAGCAAACATAGAAGAAATTCTCAAGGTGGCATCTTATTTCCCTCTATTGGTTGGAGAAGAGGAGAATGAGATGATGTATAAGGTGGTCACATGAGAGTAACTTATTTATGTTCTTAACTTCTTTAAGAAAGATATAAGTCTAGATTTAGATGGCTAGACTATGGAATTCTGTGTTGAGGTTTTTGGCCTATTAAGTGAGGACCTACTCAAAGTTGTTGAAGAAGTGAGAACTTTTGGGAGAGTGCCTATATCTTTTAATTCCACTTTTATTGCTCTCATCCCAAAAGTGGATTTTTCTTAGACCTTTGATGGATTTAGTCCTATCTCCCTATGCAACTACATTTAAAAAATTATTTCCAAGGTCATTACAGTTAGATTGAATATTGTCCTCTCAAAAGTAATATCACCCGAGCAGTTCAGGTTCCTAGAAGGGTGCCAGATACACTAGGCTATTGATTCAATACGAGAGGAAATACACACTATGAAAACCTTGCATATTCTAGCAACAATGATCACATTATATCTTTCTAAGACATATGATAGGGTCTCATGGTTGTACCTTCACCTACTCTTAATTCACATAAGGTTCTCACTTCTTTTGTTTAAGTGGATTATGGGGTGTGTGACTAATGTCTCCTTTGTACTATTGATTAATGGATCAACATCAAACTTATTTAAGTCTTAGAAGTGGCTTAGATAGGGTTGTCCACTCTCAACTCACTCCTTTCTTTTGGTAGCACATGGATAAAGTAGAGCCATTATTGAAGCTATGAGAATGAGGAGAATTAAAGGTGTGAATATAGGAAGATATGAAGCACACACACACGTATTTTTCATAGATAATGTTCTAATATTAGGTTTTTTTATCACAATAGGGGGGGTTTCGATGTTTCAAGAACATTTTATAGATTTACAATAAGGCTACATGCATGTAAATAAATTAGAATAAGTTTGCAATTTATACAGTTAGTTTGGAAGGTATTCATGATTTGGGTAATGGAGGATTGTTTCCTTTTCAACTCTTAGAGATGTCAGAAGGGGTTAAATATTTGGGCTTTACTCGTAATCCTAAATGGTATGGAAAGCCATATTGGTATTAGATACCGTCTAAAATTGCAAAATGAATCTCTTTTTGGCACTTTTATCACACATATTGTAGGTTGGGCAAAGCATGACCAAATCCACAAGAGTGAGACAACTATGGGAGTAACTACCCACTATCACCTTAGATTGATACTCCCATCACTTTAGTGATGATAAGTCACTAGAAGGGGGGAATATCAGTGATCTTAGGGGGATTGAGATGGAAAATGGTAGAATGACCAATGAAGACCTTACAGTTCAAGTTTGGAAGTGGAAAAAGGCTTGGAAAGAAGTCTTGTTGATGAAGGGAGGTTGCCAAAGTGTTGTGTACCTACAAGACAATGTTAAACCTACCCGAGACAAGACAATTGATCGAGATACAAGTCAAATAACCAAGGGGACAAGCAAGGAAAGCTTGCTGTCCTAAATTGCAGCAGTATAATAGATTTATATCAACAAAGTAAATTAGCAAATAGTTGCAAAATATATTGCCAAAAGTCAAGTAAAAGATACTAGAAACTAAGCTAGCAATGACTAGTTTAACTTCTACTGAAAAGAGAAAGACTTTAATGACATTTAGGGTTGTTTATTATATGTTAACAAGTGGCTGTAGCAAACAAATTCTACAACATCAAAATCCAACCACATTAATCAACAAGTAAATTATTAAAAAGATAGTCAATGAGCAGTAGAGCAATAATCTAGGTTCACAAGTAAATTTCAATGGTGGAAAAGTGAGCAATAGATTAAATAAAGTGAGTTTTAATGGTTGTAGCATTAGTTTGATTACAACAAGAGAAATACAAGGCTAATCTAGATGCCTTAGTGGCTCAAGCAAGCTAATAGAACTAAGAAAAGATCCCAATTTGAACAAATGCAATATCTTGTAATTTCACATATACCAATGTAAATGATTTTATTTCTCCAATGCAAATAGATGAGTGGCTAGTCTATTGGGTTATGGAGTCTTGGGTGTAAGAGTTAGATCTACTACTTCTCTAGGGGTGTAATTGCTTTTACTCCCTAGAGCAACCAAATCCAACAAAGTAAATCTAGGAGGGTGTAAGCCATTTTACTCCTCCTAGCAACTTTGACAAAAAGAGATTATCCAATAACAATTATGATAGACTTGGTGGAGGGTGTATTCCCTCATACTCTTCCAGGGGTTTTAGACATGAATAAGCCTGAAACAAGAAGAAATTACAAACAATATGCAAAAAATCTCTTACCAATTCCAATAGAAAGAATGCAAAACCCTTATCTACCAAGAATATTCCATCAACATGCAAGAGACAAGCCTTCAAGAGGGTAGCGCACCACTTCTTCCATCAATAGACAATAACAAGCATCCAAATAACATCAAAGAGAGAGATATGCGATTTTTGCAAGAGGGGCAAAAATTTCAGCCATGTATATGTAATTCTCAAGTGAGATTGTTATGTCTCAAATGAAATGAGCAAGGTCTTATTTATACTTGACCTTGAAAAACAATTTGTTCACATAACATTAGGGTAAACCACAATTTAGGGAGTCTGACTTCATAAATTTCCCTCTTACAATTCAAAATTTGATTTTACATAAAGAAGAAACCCTAAAAGATGATGTCATTCCCTAACAGAGTGATGTTTTTTTAGTGTGAGTAGGACATTGGGTTGGATGAAGAAGTCATTGGGCCTCCAAAGGCCATATGTCACCAGGAAAATACTCTAGTCCACCAACCATGCCATGCCATCATCAATTCATCACAACAATCAAAACCCTAGCCTTCCATGTGTGACGTCATGCCCCAGAAGTGCAATGTAAGGCCTCCAAAGGCAAGTCATTGGGGCTAGGAAGGCAAGAAAATCACATGTAGGGGATCCTCAAATGCCTTCAATGGAAACACCCTTCATTGAGGTGTCCAAGAAGCAAGGGTGCATCATACATCCTTTGGGCTTCAAGCCCCAAGTGAAGGTCCAAGTGACCTTGTGCCTCCACGAAGTGTCTTTCCACCTACCAAGGCCCTACAAAGACAAGCAAATCCACCCTCCAAGGGATCACAAGTCGCAAGCATCATGTCAAGTAAGGCATATATAATAAAAGAACCACTCGAACACGTACATCAAGTCCCCCCTCTCAAAATAAACAAATGCTCAAAGACCTTATGCAACTTGCCAAATTTAGGTATGGGAGGGTTGTCACGGAGAGCTATTGGGTGAATCATTCCCAAAGTTAAGGAGTGTTTCCCAAGTGGACCCTCTCTAATTCATGTGGAGAGTATGAGGTAGATAGAGGTAATATTTTTGGGCATGGGGTTTCTTGACATACAAGGGCTCATATTGTCTCATTTATGGGTGTCTTTGTAGAGGGTGTGCTGCCCTTCGTCCACGATGCACAATTTTTCCAAACACTTTTGCCATTAATTTATTAGAGTGCTCCCAAGTTGAAGATAAAGTGGGACTTATACCTGAGCATGAAAAACATTTCCCACCTTAACTCTACCTTGGTCACGTTTTGCTTCCCCAAGTTGAAGACAATGTGTGGGACTTCTACCTAATCATGGAAATCATTTCCCACACATGCTCTACCTTGGTTGGAATGTTCAATTAGTTATTTATTTTACAGGTCTCTCAATTTTTTGTGAGAAACATTTCATTATTCTCAGGATCCCCGGGTGAGCATCTGGAAGGTTTATGATTGGCTTTTACCATTTTCCAGCTACAAGCCTCTAGGCCTTTAGCCATTTCTTCCCATAGGTACAAGCCCTTCTTGGGTCAATGTGACCCGAAAACCCAAAAGATGAGGAAACAAAGGGAAAGAAGCATGGAAAGTGGCAAGAATATGTAGGAGTGGTACGATGACTCGTCAAGGAGATCCCCCAGTAGCAACCCTTTCCCCAAGGGTGACCACTTACTAGGACACATTTTCAACCACCAAGGTGAAATGAGGTAAAGAGCATAATTTCCAAGCAAACATTGTCAAAATCGAGGAATAATCCTTTGCAACATATTCAAATGCTTCATTTATTAAAACAACACTTACCACAACAACATACTCATTACCTCATGGAGCAAGACCTGTTGTCCTATGTGAGCCAAGATGATGTGGTGAAGGGTGTATTCATCGATCTCATGTGATGAGTGGTGTGATGTGGGGATCTTCATGCTGGTCTGTCTCTTGGTACTCCATGTCTACAACCTAAAGGCCTAGAGACAACATATTCTTAATTATCCCTAGAAATGGGGGTTAACATGTGGCTCCTTCTTGGGGACATGTGCTTGTCATAGAGTGCATGAGAACCTCAACATCTCCTAGTAAGACCTGTGCCTACACACACTGAAACAAAAAAAACATGTTTGGGTATCTAGGATGACACGCTCAAAATCAAAATCGACAACTAATCGTAGAAAATAAAATTTTGCATTTTTTCAAAATTTCTAAACTAACATGTAATATGATGAAAGAAAATGATGTAAATAAACAATGCAAAAGTGCAAGTATATGCAACTAAACTATCATGAGAAATAAAAATGAAAATGCAAGAAAGCAAGATGACCTACCTACTTACCTGGGGCCTAGTCCCTAAAGAAGTCAGGTTCCTTGAACATAGGGTCGGAGAAGTAATAGCTTCCCTTCTTAGACTTCTTCTTGACGATGTAAGGGCCAAGCCATAAAACATCATTCTTCTGATCATACTTGGGCTTTCCCTTCCTCTTATCCCACATGAGTGCAAGGCTCCCTTCACTGAAGTTAATGTAAGGTATGTTCTCAATGTAAGGGTATGAAGGTGGTTCTATATTAACCATATCTTTAATGAATTTTTCACATTCTTTATCTCTTTTATCTTCTTCTTTCTTCAATATCTTAATGGACGCTAGCACTTTTCCTTGGAATTTTGCAAGTTTTTCTTTGTATTCATTTTTCCTAGGAAGAAATGTATCTATGTAGTCCTTCTGCATAAAATCCAGGTCTCGTGGATCATACTCAATGGTATATGGAGCCTCATCAAAGTCATCCTCACTATTGCAATCAGGATCATTCCAATCCAACACATGTTCCCTAGACACCTCTGTATTATAGAGAATATCAAAAGTACCATATCCCATAGGAATATGTGCATGAGTAAGGTCCATGCTAAGAAATCCCCCAAGCGTGGCAGCCCAAATTCTTGATAAGAGCATACTCCAAGCATCTGGAACATCAATCACCACTATGTTCATGAGGAGGCCAATGTGAGGGAAATAGTCCAAGTAAACCTTCACTTCTTCTATGAGACCATAAAATTTCACCTTCTTAGAATCAATACCACATACATTTCCATATGGGCAAGTTGTTTTCAAACCAAGTTGTTTCATAACCTACAAATACATCACATTTGTCGAGGCTTTAGAATCCAACATACAATTGTTCAAATGGATACCATTCACACCCAAAGAAATATAAAAGGGAGGGTTTGCATCCCTTTATCGTCCATGGTACATGGTATTCAGGATCATAGGAGGGTCTTCTCCCTTATATGGTACCTTCAATGCCTTCAACGCTTCTCTTCTGACAAAAGGAATCTTGCACATACCCACCATAAGAACTGACATATTCATTTTTTCAATTATGGTTAGGACATCAATGTTCAATTGGATTTCTTCAATTGGGTTTATCAATACAACAACATCAAGTCCCATTGTGCAAATGGTTCTTCTACTGATACAGGTTGCAATGGCATTATGGCCCTCTTCATTCTTCCTGAAAATTTCTGACAAGAGATGCATTTTCTTATTTCTGCATATGAATCTTTGAAACTTGTTGGCCAATAATAACCAACTCTTATTATCTTATGTGCAATAGAAATTGGTGAAAAGTGACCACCACAAAATCCTTCATGGAATTCTTTAATTAGTTCTTGAGCTTTTGTTTCATCAACACATCTTAGCAACATTCCATCAAAATTTCTGCGAAACAAGATTTTGGCAACTAGTACATATTGATTTGATTTCATTTTCAAAGCCCTCCTTTCTTTTGATGACATGCATTTGGAAAGTGGCCTAGTTTTAAGTAAAAAATGATATCTTTATACCATTCAAAAGATGAGGTATATCCTCCTGTTGTGACTAATACAACCCTATTTAATGAATTTCCAACAATAATCTTACACAATCCTTGTCCTCGGATTGCATGCAGTGGTTTGATCTCAATGTCATACTCCTAGATTTTAGTGAGTCAATTAGCCCATATTCCTTCTCTTAATTGTTGATTGAGGAGCATTTTTACTGGAGAATAAGGGACATATGCTATAACATGAGAAGATAAAATATAATTCCTAAAATGAGCTACTTCCTTTTACTCATGAAGCTTATCGGGAGTTCTTCTCCTTCACTGTTTCTCTGTGTTAAAATTGAGGCAATAGTTTCTTCCGAGGCAAAAGAATACATAATAAAATCTTTATTAAAATTTGGACATATTAATATTGGAGCAATTGAAATTACATATTTGATATTATTGAAAGCTTGTTGAATATCTTCAGTCCATTCAAATCTCTGATCCTTCTCAAGTAACAAATTTATTGGTTTAACTATTGTTACAGAATTTGGTACAAATCTTCTCACAAAATTTATTTTTCCAAAGAATGACTAGACTCTTTTTTTTGTATGCTGGTGGATTCAATTCATTAATTGCCTTTACTCTTTCAGGATCAATATAAATCCATTCCTTGCTAACTATGTATCCTAATAATTTTCCTTCATAAACAATAAATAATTTTTTTGGGGGATCTAAAAGATTCCAAATAGTCTACATCTTTCAAAAACTTCTCTTAAATGATCAATATATTTTTCTCTTGTTTTGGAATATACAATGAGATCATCTTGGTTATCAGCCATGAATTTCCCAATAAGATCTTTGAAGGCATGATCCATGGCCCTCTGAAAAGTTGCTCCAACATTTTTTAATCCAAATAGCATTCAGACATATGCATACGTCTCCCATGGTGTGATGAGTGTTGTTTTCAACCTGTCTTCTTCTGCAACAAGAACCTGATGGTATCTTGAGAATACATCTAACATAGACATAATAGATGAACCAATAACTTGTTGGAGTAACATTTGCATGTTTGGCAAGGGATAGTTATCTTTTATACTTGCTTTGTTTAGATGTCGAAAATCAACACATAATCAAATTTCCTTGATTTTCTTCCTTACAATTACTGAATTGGATAGCCATTCTGAATGTCTACTTGGAAAAATTATCCCAACTTTTCTCAACTTTTCAAGTTCTATTTTCACCAAAGGCTCCAGCTTAGGGTTTATTATTCTTAGCTTTTGTTTGAATGGCTTGGTGCCTTCTTTCGGGGATATGATATGCTGGAATATTGTTTTATCATAAGCTTTGAGATCACCATAACTCCATGCAAAAACATCAAAGTATTATTTAAATAAAACAATATATTGATCAAGTTCTTTTGGTGTGCAATTAATCCGAAGATTCACATATTTTGGAGAAATTTTAGTACCGATATTTATCTTTTGAGTCTGTTGTATCTTTCGTACATATTCTTCTTCTTTCATCTTTTTAGTTTGATCATCTTGCACGAACTAAGATTCAGATTTAATACAACTTTTTGGAATTGATTGAATGTTTTCTTCAACTTTCCCTGGATTTGCAAAAAATTCATTCAATTGTTCATTATTCTCAAATACTTGAAGATATTCTTGGTTTTCAGGAACCGAGGGCCTGAAGATACTTTTCATTTGAAAGGTGTTCTTGTACTGTAAATCATTTGGATTGAATAATGATGTAGGAACTGCGAAAGAGTCATCCTTTTGATTTCTTTCTCTTGGGATGAAAGATATATTAAAAGAATCAATTGAATCCATCAACTCAATTACTCTTTTTGCATACAATTTTAGCCTTTCTTTCTTGATTTTGTATTTTTGAGTAACATGATTTATAAATGGTTCAACATCACTAGTTATAATCAAATGTTTAATTTTCATTTCCAATTCCAAGATCATCCCTTGGATCAACGCCTCATATTCCGCCTCATTATTTGTGCAAGGAAATTCCAATCTTAGGCATGCATATGTTTACTTGAATCATGATATTTAAATACCATTCCAACACCACTCCCTAGACTGGAACATGCACCATTGAAGGACATTCTCCAAAATCCTTTGAAAGAATTATCTTCCTCACTTTTCAAGACATCTTGTTGTTCTTGGTTCAACACGACATAATTCCCTATGCCAGCATCGACATAGCCTTGCATCAATTCATTGTTTTTTTTCTTAAAAGAGAAAGGTTTTCTTGGGGCATGTGGAACTCTCAACATTGTTCCATCCTTATTTGGTAACATCATGCAACTTCCATCATTCATGATGTACCCCCAAATCATTGTAGACCAATCTCTTCCAAGAACCACGCCATAAGCTGGAGGAAGATCAACAACTGTGATTGTGAATACATTTGTAATATGAGGAGCAATAGTTATCCAAGCACAAAAATGTTTGATTTCTCCATCTGCTGGGACTTTTCTTGAATCTATGACATAAATTCTTTCACCATTTTCATAGTACTTAGTACAACCCATCCCCAATGCTTCCATGATTGATAATGACATGATGTTATTTGTGGCTACTGTATCAACCATGCAATTATGAAGGACAACATCATGGTTCTCTATTGTGAGATAGAAAGGAGGGATTTTACCTTTCGATCTATTTGTTATATTACTTTGTTGTTGCCTTGAGCCCGATGCAACAACTTCGATTCTATGGGTGGGTTCATCGAGAAATTTAAGAATATTTTGCTTCTACTGGGGGATTTTCACAACTTTCATGAATGGAAAAGTAATCCTTAATTTTGAAAGATCATCTATTACATTGTATATCATCTGTGGAGGACTCTTAGATTGATTTACAACCAACTGCTACTTACTGATCTCTGTTCCACTTGGCCTTATTTTTTCTCTTTCTTTATCTGCATTTTGCTTTTCTTTTCCCTTTTCTAAATTATCTTTTGTCTTTGGTTTATTTGCGTTTGTTCTTGTTTGCACAAGATTATCTTGCGATATATTGTTTTCTTCATTTTCCTCAAATATATACATGGATGACTCACATTCATCCATCTGTATAAATTCAATAATTTCTTCTATAATGAAATCAACCTCTTGATCAATGTCTTGATCTTCAAAAGCATCTTCTAATACTACAAAGCTTGGATTTGGTGCTCTCAATGCCCTTTATCTAAATTCATTAGTGGTACCATCACCTCTAATTGTCTATTCTTGAACTAGATTCCTCCTTTGTTTTTGAACCGACATTCTTGGATTAGGAGAAAAATTTTCATTTCTCCTCAATCTTCTTATTTAATTTTTCATTTGTTGGATGGTCTGGTTCATCTGAGCCAATTCCATCCTCTGTCTAGTTTCTTGTGTTGCAGTAGGCCGTGATAGAAATAAGAGAAAGAATGATAAATCAAGAAAAACAAGAACACTAAAACATGGCGAAAAAGGCAAACAATCAATTAAATTAACATGTACATCAATGGTACATATATAGTGCAACTCAATATAACGACCTTACAATTGTATCATAACTAAATGGTTCTTAAGGTCTATTTAGGACATTAAGATTATTTCTAACAAGCTCCCCCTTAATCTTAAGTCCATACAAATGTATCAACTAGAAACAAAAATCAATGCAAAAGCTGATAACATATCCAAGTCCTCAATCTATAACTAATGGTATGAACCCTCATGAGTGTCGATGGAGATCCGCTTGAAAAACCCGCCAAATGTGGATGCTGAAAACTAAATCTGGAAAACTCATTGTGCATCAAATGAGCCAGATATCCTCTGAATGGTCACTGAAGTGAACCCTAACCAATGAGAGCAAATCCCAATGAGAAGTGAATTAGATGCAAGTCTAACACATCCCATATCCTGAAAWACCYTGGCAATCCAATGTGCCAATAGAAAAGAACAAAAGAATCATATGTCCTATGGAAGGTAAAAATACCATCCCTGAGAAGTTTGAAGAMTATGAAGCTCTCACATATCAACAAATAAAAAAACTTTCAAATCCCACCGACAGAAAAAAAGCGTCGAACAACATCCAAAACATGTATCTGAAAATCTTGTAGCCAAAAAACCTCTRAGTAGTAAACCAAGTAAAATACTRGTATTGCTCCAAATCCTRAACCCAAATGTCCATCAAACATGTCAAACAATCCATCAAATGCCAAAAAATGTGGCAASTCATCCATCCATCCAATATCCATCAAAATTCAAAATGCCAAGTGCTAAATTGTCTCAACGCAAAAAATCCTCTGAAGGTCAAACTAACCAATCCAAATCCATCATCCAATAATGAAACAAACATCATGTCCTAAAACAATAATCAATTATCCATATGTCAAAAGTTTCCTTAGACACAATTTTATTAATAAGGGAAAAAAATCACATTTGAGAAATGCGAGGGCTATGGGCCAAAACCCACCTCACGTGGAATAACAAATGGGTTTAAATACCCAAAAAACTATAACCAAAAAAGACCGTTAACTAGAACTAACTACAACTGACTAAAACTAACTTGGACACCTCATGTGAGCGTGAAGGTATTCATTACATTAATGTTTTATTAAACAAAACACCTATTTTGGACCATAATTCCTAACAATCCCCCCTTTGATCCAAATTCCTTTGGAAAGAATACCAAGTTCAGCTCTGAACTTGGTGAACTTAATTTTTCCAAGAGACTTGCTGAAAATGTTGGTCTTTTGATCCTCTGTTGGACAATAGGTCGGTTTGATGATTCCCTTGATGACAAGATTTTGCAGATAATGGTATTTTGTAACAACATGTTTTGTCTTTGAATGAAAAAGTGGAGTTTTTGATAACTTTATCGTTGAATGACTATCAATGAATAAATAAGTAGCTTCAATTTGAACAACTTTAAGATTCTGCAAAATTCTTCCCAACGATACTATTTTGCAAGTCGCTTCCCAAGATGAGATATATTCAACTTCTGTTGTTGAATTTGCAATTGTTGTTTGTTTCTTGCAACTTGAGGACACAACAACTAATCCCATGATCATTAAATAACCCAAAGTAGAAGCCCTGTCATCAACATCTCTAGAAAAATTTGCATCTGAGTAGCCAACAAATGTAAAATTTTTATTCCTTTTGATATTCAAGTCCATAATATTTTGTTCCTTGAAGATATCTAAGTACCTTTTTCGCTGCATTCCAATGAATTTCTCTCGGTTCATGCATATAACTGGAAAGTACGTTGACTGCAAAAGATAAGACCGGATGAGTATTTGTCAGAAAGATTAAACTTCCAATTAATTGTAGATAATTTGTATTACTGACAAGTTCCCCCCCCTTCAAACTTAGAAAGTTTTAAGTTCTGTTCCATGGGGGTGATAGCTGGTTTACAATTCTCCATTCCAAATTTCTGTAATAACTCATAAACATACTTAGTTTGAGAAATAAAAATGCTTCTTTCTTGCTGCATTACTTTAACTCCAAGATAGTAATGGAGCAATCCCAAATCTGTCATTTCAAAACATGTCAGAAGTTATCTGTTTACCTGTGAAATATGGTCTTTGTTATTACTTGTTATGAATTACAAATCATGGACATACATTACCAAAATGATCAAATTATTGCCTTGAACTTGAACATATTAAGTGTCATCTGACTCAATTCGAAGAAAACACACTTTCTGTAGATAAGCAACCATTTTAGCCTACCAAGCTCTAGGTGCTTGTTTCAACCCATACAATGCCTTAACAAATTAAAAAAAATTATTTTCTTGTCCTAAAATTTCAAAACTAGGGGGTTGGAGCATATATACATACTCATGTAGGTCACCATTACGAAAGGCACTTTTCACATCCATTTGGTGCACTTTCCATCCATTTTGTGCAACTAAAGCCAACACAACCCTGATAGTGTCCCACTTGGTTGTTGGAGCGAAGGTGTCTTCATAATCAATACCTTCATTCTGATAAAATCCTTTTGCAACCAATATTTCCTATACGTATCAATTTCACCATTTTCCTTATATTTTATCCAATAAATCCACTTACAACCAATGGGTTTAACATCCTTTGAACATTCAACAATTTTCCAAGCCTAATTTTTAATTACTACATCATATTTCCTCCATTCATCATATTCACACTGCATTGCCTTCCTCCATTCATCATATTCTACCGCCTCTACAAAAGTGGATGGTTCGATAACAGTAAGAGCAAAATTTAGAGAACCCGAATTCTGTTGACTCCTTGTACCTGTTTTATGAAATGCTTGTTGACTTCATGTACAGTTCTCACTAAGTTAGCACCTATAATTTGAACCTTTATTATTATTAGAAACTTTTGACTTTAGTTAATTGTTGTTGTTACTTTTTA
>JZKD02S1056866.1:96960-114721 GCA_000966675.3 Picea glauca
TTCTGTTGACTCCTTGTACCTGTTTTATGTTTTTCATCAGACCTAACTTCCTTAATAACTTGAGTTGCCCACTTTGGAGTCTTTTGTGCAACTGTAGATGGTGATAAGTTACGATCCAAAGAATCATTATCAATGTTAACTTGAGTTGAATCTTCTATGTTAGCTTGTGAAGAATTTGTTGATTCTTCACCTTCCACCTATTCGTCTGATGTCCAAGCCGTTTCAAAACATTGATAATCCTTTGATTTATTTTTGGATTGTAACCTTTGTTGTTCCTTAGTCACTTTTTTCTCTAATTGACTAAGTTGTTTCTTGATTTCATCTTCACTTAGATTTTTTGTTTCATCAAAAACAACATCCTTGCTAACAACAAAATTTCTTCTTGATAAAAGCCGATAGCACGTTTTTTTTCTTCAGAATACCCAACTTGAATGCATTTCATGCTCATGGAATCTAACTTTGTTTGTTTTTCTTTTGGAACAGGTGCATAACAAACTAATCCAAAAACTCTAATATTCTTTATCATGGGCTTGAACCGACACCATGCTTCGTAAGGATTCATTCCATATAAAGATGAAAAAGGAGACCGATTTCTCAAGTAGATTGTTGTATGAACAAGTCCTCTATACCAACAAATGGGTGAAACATATTTACATGATGCAAACATGCCGAGAGTCAAATCACCAAAGAAATGGTGTTTCTTAGATGTAATATTTTTTCCCTTATTAATAAAATTGTGTCTGAGGACACTTTTGTCATTGTGGTATGAGAGCTGATGGTCGATGGTCATTAGGAGATGTTGATGTCTGAAACTACCAGACTGTGGAGGAGTTTTTGAAGAGACGACACTACAACATACCTTGACACATGGCGTCCATGTCATCACTGACAGTGTATGGAAAATCCACAAATTTCCCAAAATTCATAATTTTTCAAAATTTTCAAGAATGTCTTATTTAAATATTTTTATCTAGGTCAACATGGAGTTTTGTAATTACTCTTCCCTCGACCAAATTGAATTCTACTAATGACCAATTTGTTTCCATGCTCAACCACTCGACATTACTTCTAGTTTGGCCTCTGCACAAGATGACCTACAAATCAGCCCATACAACCCAAGTGTTGCAAGCTTACTCTCATACAAATCTTTAACATACCCAATATAAGGAAAACAAAAAAAACCTCACTATAATATCAATATGTGATGTACCCAAACCACCATTCTGGGCCACAGTGGTGTGGGATATCTCTGAATACCAAACTTTGACGTACCCACTGCCTGGGTACCTCTAAATTTTCCTTGGGAAAATTCGAATTTTTGTTACCAATCTTTAATTAATCAAGAAACATGAAACCAATGCATTCAATCAACAAGAACATGATCAACCATAAAAGAAATGATCAACATGCCATGCACAACATTAACAACAAGCATGCACAATATAAATACTTTTCAGAGATAAATAATACACAAAGGAAACTAAATTACACAAAAAAAATGGAGAGCACTTTTCAAATAAACATTCATCAACTGGCTGCAAATGTTGGATGTTCCACCCAACCATAGAAAATGTTGTCCGGGTCCTAGGCTAACTCGAACACACACAACCAACCATCAACCTCTCACAGTTTTCACAACCACACAACAATCCTAGTTGACCATCTCTCTTCCCTTTTACCCTACAAAACCCAAAGAAATGAACCCCTTTTTATTTCTTATTTTGTTGAGGGATAAATCAATATTGGTTTAAGAGCACCAAAATATCTGCATTTATTTTATTGGTGATTTTACACTTGTTTAGGATTTATCAATCACAACATTTATTATACGAGCTTTTTACATTTTTGAAAAGTTCTATTATTATTTTTATTTTTTTAAGGAGGAGTCATACTGTAATCAAATGGAATTTGAAATTATTGTCTGTCTCTCTATCCATGATGTGGTAATTGAATGAAGTAAAATTGTTGTTTAACAAAAAAACACAAAGGTTGTACTTTTAGCTATTTGGGGCCAAGATATTTTTTTGTATGGGATTTCCATCTCTCTGCAACGTTTGTTAACAACTTGCGGCCTTGGTGAAAGAAGAAAAAGGATAACCTCTATTACGATCTGGTTATTAAACCATTATGGCCTCAATTTGTTGACAACAACAATCTGTTGCTTGTGCTTGCAATCTTTACCGACGAACAATCGATCAAAGAAGGATGCGTTGAGAAAGAGCGACCGACATGCATAAAAGAAGAATCGATTTTGACCTTTGATAGAGCAGCAAATAAACCTCGAAAATTATAGATTGACCTTAACCTCGACGGACGAATCTGGTAATGTTCATTTGCAACAAGAAGTGATTTTTTAAATATTCAAAGAATGGTAGAGGCATAAACCCTAAATTTTTAAATAATATCGTTCATTGTAATCAAACAAAAAGAGATTGTATTAACTTGAAAACAAATCATTTTGTAAAAAATATAAGAAAAATACATCATTATGTATTATAAAGTGTTGATTAGAGCACAATAAAGCTCAATCAAACACTTATTTACTAGACTATTTGTGGGTCAAAGCATAGCCTCAATAGATCTCCTTTGCTTGGTGTATGACATTGCTTGGTGTTTGGAGTATCCTGTGTAAATTGTTTGGTTTATTTCTGTAACGTCCCTGGCCGTCAACCCCGGGGCCGGGAGAACGCTATTATGCAGAAAAACACTTCTGTAACACATCATGCATTCTAATGAACTTAAAATGCTTAGTTACAGTTAAACACAGAATTACTGCCAACATTTCAGAGTTAATGGGGAATAACAATAAATTCATATGCACAGCAAAATACGTGATAACATTGCAAGAATCACAGACATGCATATACTTATAAATTAAGTACAAAATTAACACTTATCTTTTATTACGAGCGTAATTCCACCAACCACGTGCAGGCCTTCCATGAACCTCCCAGCCTTAGACCACGCTGCTCATCACTCTGAGCAGTGGGTCACCCCCGAGCTGCGACTAAGCTCCACCCAAGGCAAGGAATCCTAGGCTAGGTCGAGGTTACAGGGAAATCTCCATAGGATGATCGGAAGGATTCTTCCCAGGATGCCTTCTTGCGCCCACTACGCACGGACTCTCATTCCCCACATGTCTGTTCCGCCCGGGAGTATACAGCTTCACAAGCACAATCCATCAGTGCCTCACCTCCCTCTCTGGATCTCGGCAACAGGCCGGATCAGGAAGTCTCAGAGCTCCGTAGCTGGTGTTGGACTCTCTCTGGGAGAAAACCACTCCCCAACAAACTCTCTCACTTGGAGAGAGCTGCTCACAGCCCTGACAGACTGCCTCTTCAACCACAATCACCTCCCTCACCTGGAGAGAGGATTACACACATGTCACACAACCTGTTCCTTAATCTCGGTTCTCAACACAGTCGGGCAACCACAAGGCTCAACACGAGCTTACACTGGCCAGCAAGCCACACGCAGTCCAACACTGCATGGCCACAACAGTCAACTGGAATAACAGACACGGGCTTCCTAAACATGTGACAGATAAATGCTTCAGCATACAAGGCTCAACAATTTAGAGACACTTTGGTTTTCCCTAACTCGTAATACAGGACAGACTCACGGTTTAGACAGAGGGTGTATCGGCTCCCCCAGAGAACAACACAGGCTTCCAGTTTTAGAGTTGCGCGAGGGTATGCAGAGGTTAGACAGGATTCACGGCTCAGATAGTTGACGACAGAATGGAGGAGAGACCCCCAACACGGCTCATTTCAGCAGTTTTAACTGCATGCGCTTGGGTTGACACTTGTCACCCATGAAGCTGCATGCACTCCATAGCATGCGTTCCCTTTTGCCCATGTTCCCCTTCCAGGAACTTAGGATAAAAACAATACATTTCACATGTCTTTTTGGAATAATATTAAAATATTATTCCCAAAGACTTAAGCCCCTAGGCTCAACACTTAGCCTCTTTCCCCAACCTTGCAGCCCCAAATCCCTTACCCACTCTATGGAAGCTTAGTCTCCCATCATTCATTCATCGTGGTCGGTCTGCATGCATCGGATTTATATTTTTATTAATGTTCTGCATGATTACATATACAAAAGCATGCTCCTGACCTTAACACTTAGGCTCTCTGGCCTAATAATCACACAAGCCCACCAACTTATATAATCTTGGCTCACTAGCCTATAAAACATAATTACAATTCATAATGCAAGATTTACAACAGGGCTCGGCCTTGGGGACATTACAATCCCCTCCCCTTATTTTTGCACTATCATCAGTGCAACTTTACACTCCATCTGCAAGCTTTTCAAAATTTTCAAAAAGATGCGGGTACTCTCCCCGCATAACATCTTCATGCTCCCATGTCGCGTCCTCAGGACCGTACCAGGTAGTCTTCCCATCTTGATGGTTTGTCCATCACATACATTCTCAGTATGTCTTCTATTACTCTGTTCACCCTCTCCGTCTGTCCATCAGACTCAGAATGATAATCTGTACTAAAGTTCAGATTCGTTCTGAATCCTTTGAACAATCCTTTCCAGAAATTCGAGGTTGATTTCAGGTCTCTATCGGACACAATCGTTTTAGGAATTTTGTGCAATCATGCCACTTACTTTATGAAAATATCAACAACATTTACTACCTTGTGAGTAGTTTTCAGTGGAATAAAATGGGTAGCTTTTGTAAGTTTGTCCACCACTACCATGATCGAATCATGCAGTTTGCTTGTTCTGGGAAATCCTGTAATGAAATCTATTGTCACCACTTTCCACTTCCACTTAGGAATGGGTAAAGGTTGCAACAACCTTGTTGGGTGCCTATGCTCAGCTTTAACTTTATGGCATTCCATACATCTGGTGATGTATTCAACGATCTCTCTCTTCATACCCGGCCAAAAGTAATGGCTCTTGACTGCTGCCACAGTCTTCTGATATCCAGGGTGTCCAACATAAGTCACGTTATGCATTTCTCTTAGAATCACAAGTTTCAAACCCTGGACATTGGGTATATACACTTTGTTTTTTTACAGAATTATTCCATCAACTTCCAAGGTGTAATATTCCTCTTTCTGTGGTCTCTCACTTTGTTGTAGCTTTGCTACCAAATCTCTGTACTACAAATCTGCATTTGCAGCTTCCAAAATTCTATCCCTAATATCAGTGATGTACATGCTAATGGCTATAGCATGTAATTCATGCACCTTTCTCCTGAGTGCATTGACCACCTTATTTTCCTTCCCTTTGATATGCTTGATATCAAAGTCGTATTCACATAGAAATTCCAGCCACCTGCTTTGTCTAGCGTTTAAGGTTGGTTGATCAAACAAATATTTCAGACCGTTGTGGTCTGTTTTGAGTTCAAACCTCCTTCCCATGAGGTAATGCTTCCATTTCCTTAGAGAATGAACTATGGTTGCCAACTCCAAGTCATGGGTTGCATAGTTCTTTTCATGCTCTTTTAAGTTTCTGGACCCATAACAGATTACGAATCCGTTATGACTGAGGACCCCTCCCAGTCCTTCTTTGCATGCATCAGGGCATACTATGAAATCTGCATTTGGATCTGCAATCCTTAGGATTGGAGCACTGGTTAACAACTGCTTCAATCGCTGGAAACTTTCCTCACATTCTTCAGTCGACTGAAACGTTTTCTCCTTCCTTTGCAAGGAAGTGATAGGATGAGCTATCTTTTAGAACCCTGTGATAAACCTTCTGTAATAGCCCGCTAGACCCATAAAGGATCTAACTTCCGCCACATTCTTTGGTGCTGACCATTCTCTGATGGCCTCAACCTTCTCAGGATCCACGGTGATCCATTCTTCTGAAATAATGTGACCCAAGTAATGGATCTGCCTTTGATAAAACAAGCATTTGCTCAACTTGGCATACAACTGGCGTTCTCTCAACACTTGTAGCACCATCCTCAGGTGTTGTTCATGCTCTTCCTCTGACTTGGAATACACCAAAATGTCATCCAAGAAGACTATGACAAACTTGTCTAGATAGTCCCTGAATACACCATTCATCAAGCACATAAAAACAACAGGTGCATTCGACAGCCCAAACGGTACCACTGTGAACTCGTAATGACCATACCTTGTTCTAAAGGCGGTCTTGTTGATGTCTTCATCCTTTATTCTTACCTGGTGATATCCTGATCTGAGATCTATCTTCGAAAATATTTTCGCACCTTTCAACTGATCGAAAAGATCGTCGATCCTCGACAGAGGATACTTGTTTTTGACAGTTACTTTGTTCAACTCTCTGAAATCAATGCACAACCTCAACGTCCTATCCTTGTTCTTCATGAACAGGATCGGGGCACCCCAAGGTGGCATGCTTGGGCGAATGTACCCCTTCTTTAGAAGCTCTTCAAGCTGCAATTGCAACTGTTTCAGCTCTGGTGTACTCATTTTATAAGGAGCTTTCGACACTGGAGCTGCACTAGGCATCAAATTCACAGAGAAATTGATATCCCTTTTCGGAGGTAGTCCAGGTACCTCCTGAAATACGTCTTCAAACTCTGTTAGTACCGCATGGTCTCCAATCTTTGCGACTTCATCTCTGGATGCTCCCTCCACATGGGCTGCAAACAATTGACAACCTTTTCTGTAGCACTTCTTCAGCTGCATTGCTGAGATTTCTCTAACAGTAACAGCTCTAGGAATTGCTTGGACTATTTCCGATTCCCTTCTTCATCTAAGCAAGTGAATGCCTTGTTCCGACAATCCAAGATGGCATGGTGCTGATCCAACCAGTCCATCCCAATTAGACATTCATAAGAGCCTACAACAGAATGTTCAAATCGGCCTTTGTGCTCAGTCCATTCATTTCTACAGGACAAGACTTGACTAACTCTGTGACTCTGCTCTTGGTTCTTGTAGCTAGCTGCACTAACCAAGACTTTTCATGTTTGCTTCTTATCAAATGCAAACTTTCTACCACTTTAGGGTCTATATAACTATGGCTAGCCCTTGAATCAACTAAAATAGTAAATGGTTGGTTGTTAATCATACCTTCCACTTCAATCATGTGCGACTGAAATTCAGCTTGCTTGTTGTCCAGGGCTGCATAGATCCTTGTCATTCTATTGCCCATGTCCTCCACTGCTTCAGCTTGTTGAACATTATGGACAACTCTTGCTTTGCCATTTTTATGGGGACAATCTATGTACTTGTGGTTCTCTTTATATCCCCAAAACTGAATGGGCATCTGTCTCAACCTTTGTTCCCCTACTTCATCCATTCTCGGTTCTCGAAACGATGGATGTCCTTGAGGACTATTTTTGAAAAAGGGAGGTTTGTTTCCCTTCTGCGTTTGTTCTTTCTTAAACTTCTTTTGGTCATTCCAAGACTTCCAAAAGGTAGGCTTTTCTCTTTGTTGTTCATATAAGCATTTCGCCCTTCTTATTGTTTCTTCCATAGTCTTAGGATCATCATACTGAATCTTGTCACCAATGGGAGGTGGCAGTCCACTCAGATACCTCTGAATCTTGACAGCCTCATCTTTGATGAATGGAACATACTTCAGTAATTCCAAAAACCTTCGTTCGTATTCATCAATGGTCATGCTGCCCAGCTTGAGTTCGAAGAACTCCTTCATTTTTCTGTGATAGTATCTTTTAGTCAGGTATTTCCTCTCGAAATACCTCTTGAATTCCTTCCATGTGATATCCTTCTCTCTAACGTGTTGCACCTGCACAAGCTGATCCCACCACATGGATGCTTTTCCTTTTAGTTGATACATCACAATTCTTCCTTCTGCATGAGAGGAATAATTCTGCAATTGAAAGTATTTCCTCATACCCAACAACCAAGTTTCAGCATCTTCCTCCTTATGTTCTCCATCGAACGTTGGAGGCTTGATCTTGTTCATTTCCCCTTTCAATTCATCCATCCCAGATATTCGGTGTTTTCTAGTAGGGGATGGGCTTGAACTACTGTGTGCTTCCCTACTAGAATGCTTTGGGGAGCGACGATGATGCCTTCTACCACTCCTCGATCTTCTTTTTCTCTCAGGGGTCCTACGTCTCCCTGTTTTGCTTGTGTCACCTTCCTTTTCCAATTTCCTTTCTATTCTTTCCAGGCTCTTCAACATCTTTAAGTTGAATTCACCCAGCCGATCCCTGACCCTCATGAGCTATTGGCTCAGCGAGCCTGGGCTTCTTTCTGCAATCCTTCTATGATTTTCATCATATGCCCTTCCTTATCCAATTCTCTTCCATGACCATTGGAGTTCGATCCTTTGACTCCCAAGTTGACATCCCTTCCTTCTCTAAATTTGAGGCAATCCACACCTCTTCCATTTCTATATTCGGAGTCGATTCGTGACTTTCCTCACACTTGTTGAACTCTGGACATACAATGTGCAGTCAACCGAAGTTTGTCAGGCCTTAAACCCTTAATAAAACTACAACATTCATAAACCAACGCAAATTAAGAAAACGTTTCAATTCCACGAATTTTTTTGAGCTCTGTTTGGCTCTGCAGTTTCTGGCGATAGCCCCCATTTTCTTAGTCTCCAACCCATGTGTCCACGGACCGTGATCAAACGCTAAACTACTAGGTGCTAGAAGCTTCTCCAGACAAAACTTTGGGTTTTGGGATTTCGAGTTTTCGGGTTTTCAGAACTTCGGGGTTTCAAGTTTTCGGGACTTCAGGGTTTTGGTCCCGAAATTTCTTGCACTCGCTTCCCTCTCCAATTCCCGACTTCCAAAATTTCGATTTACTTTACCCTCCGGGCCCACAACATAACTATCGCCAACCAAGGCAGTGAAACATGGTGTTCTTAAGAAGGTCCACCTCACTCCCAACGACGTCATAGGGTCCCACCACTTTCACTTTTCATTTCGATCCACTAGCACATGGTACACACCCATGTGTCCATGTCCATTCCAAGTGAAATCCAACGGTTAGACCTCTGTTAGATCTACGACGTAGATCCTTTCAACATTTCGGGATTTCGGGGATTTGGTAACCGGGAGTTTGCAATGTAGCGATTCCAAGTCTCTCGTCATTTCAATCCCCGAATTTTGAAAATTCAATTTCCTTCCATCTACTTGATCCAACGGTCAAGTTCCTCTTCTAAGATCTACGGTGTAGACCGTTTCGTTATTTCAGGTCGGTTCTTCCGTCTTCGAATATTTCGGGACTTTGGGTTTTCGGTAACCGAAATTTAGCGACTTGCGAAAATGAGGGTTCTTGCACTTTGGTTTCCCAGGTGCCGAAATGTCGACCGATAGCCATGTGTCCCTCCGATGGACGATCCTCACGATTTCGGGATTTCGTGTACCACGATTTCCACACTCCTGTGCAACTCCAAAGGGTTTTAAGCCTTGTGCACGTTCTCCATATCTAACAGTCGCGAGGGTTCTCCTTTCCTCCTGAACAGATCCTATGTCTTCAACACTTCTGGTGTGGAGTTCTCTCTCTCCCTGTGGCCATATATCACATCGGCTGCAGTTTTTATAATACCGCTACACCTCCTGAGCTTTGTAACATGGTCAAGTAGTCTGTTGACACTCATAAACATTCTAAGGTTCGAAATTAGTCCTCCAGACACAATTTCTTCTCAAAACCTCGGTCCAAAGGCCACTTATCTGGCCCATCCAGGCTCAACATTGTAAACCACGCTCTGATACCATACTGTAACACCCCCATCCATCAACCCTAGGGCCGGGCCAATGCTACTGCGCAGAAAAACACTTCTATAACACATCATGCATTCTAATGAACTTAAAATGCTTAATTACAGTTAAACACTGAATTACTGCTAGCATTTCAGAGTTAATGGGGAATAACAATAAATTCATATGCACAGCAAAATACGTGATAACATTGCAAGAATCACAGACATGCATATACTTATAAATTAAGTACAAAATGAACACTTATCTTTTATTATGGGCGTAATTCCACCAACCACGTGCAGGCCTTCCACGAACCTCCCATCCTTAGACCACGTTGCTCATCACTTTGAGCAGTGGGTCACCCCCGAGCTGGGACTAAGCTCCATCCAAGGCAAGGAATCCTAGGCTAGGCTGAGGTTACAGGGAAATTTGCACAGGATAATCAAAAGGATTCTTCCCAGGATGCCTTCTTACGCCCACTACTCATGGACTCTCATTCCCCACATGCCTATTCCGCCCGAGAGTATACACCTTCACAAGCATGGTCCATCAGTGATTCACCTCCCTCTCTGGGCCTCGGCAACAGGTCGAATCAAGAAGTCTCAGAGCTCCATAGCTAGTGCTGGACTCTCTCTGGGAGAAAACCACTTCCCAGCAAACTCTCTCACCTAGAGAGAGCTGCTCACAGGCCTGACAGTCTGCCTCTTCAGCCACAATCACCTCCCTCAACTGGAGAGAGGATTACACATAGGTCACACAACTTGTCCCTTAATCTCGGTTCTCAACACAGTCGGGCAATCACAAAGCTCAACACAAACTTACATTGGCCAGCAAGCCACACGCAGTCCAACACTGTGTGGCCACAACAGTCAACTGGGATAACAGACACGAGCTTCCCAAATAGGTGACATATAGACGCTTCAACATACAAGGCTCAGCAATTTAGAGACACTTTGGTTTTCCCCAACCTGCAATATAGGACAGACTCACAGTTTAGACAAAGGGTGTATCGACTCCCCCAGAGAACAGCACAGGCTTCTGGTTTTAGAGTTGCGTGAGGGTATGCAGAGGTCAGACGAGATTCACGGATCAGACAGGCGACGACATAATGGACCCCCAACACTTAGCCTCTTTCCCCAACCCTCCAGCCCCCAATCCCTTACCCACTCTGTGGAAGCTTAGCCCCCCATCACTCATTCATCGTGGTCGGTCTGCATGCAGCGGGTTTATATTTTTATTAATGTTTTTCATGATTACATATACAAAAGCAAGCTCCTGGCCTTAACACTTAGGCTCTCTGGCCTAATAATCACATAAGCCCACCAGCTTATATAAACTTGGCTCACCAACATATAAAACATAATTACAATTCATAATGCAAGCTTTACAACAGGGCTCGGCCTTGGGGGGGACATTACAATTTCTTCACAGTGCAACATTCAATTAGAGTGATATAAGGTGCTTAAAATCAAAATTATGGTGATATAAGGCATTAATTAATTCAATTAAGGTGGTATTAGGTGCTCACAATTGCAATCAAGGTGATATAAGGTGTAAATTAATACAATTAAGGTGTTATAAGAAGTCAACTACAATATTTCACAAACAATCTTGCTAACACTCAATTATTATTCCATATATTTCAGTGTTATAAGTAGCATTTGGTGTTATAAGGTATATTGAATATTTTGTTTTTTGGCTTTATAAGGCATTTTTTATTTTGATGTTATAAGGTGTTATTTATGGCGACATAAGGTGTGTTTATAATTTAGCGTTATAAGGTGTTTATTCTTTCTTGGTGATATAAGGTGTGTTTGCATTCCAATTTTCACAATGTCTAAAATCATTAGTTTTTTAAATGATTCTGATCAACTACAAGGCTCAAAGAATTATAAAGCATGGAGTCGTCACATCCAAAGCACACTTATTTATAATGAAATTTGGAAAGGAGTTTGTAATGAACAACCTACAAATCCCATTGATCATTCCCCATTAACCATATGGGAATTGAAAGATGAAAAAGCACTAACGCTTATTCAAAGTAAAATATATGATGATGTTTTTGTTCATATTGAAAATTGTACTGATTCCTGGTCAGCTTGGAAAATACTTAAGGATTTGTTTGATAATCAAACTTAAGCTAGATGAGTCAATCTACAATTAATGCTACTACAACAAAAGTTATCTCTTGGGGGAGATATCATGGAGTATATTTCACACCTTAAAAATATTAAGCAAGAAATTTCAAATGTTTGTTTTGCTAAAATTGAAGATAGCTTGATGGTCACAATCTTGATATTAGGTTTGCCATATACATATAATAATTTATTGAAAACATTGCAGTTAACAAAAATGTTGGATAATATTACCTTTGATAAACTATGTGAGGTTCTTGTTGTGCATGACAAAACTTTTGGTAAGAAACATCAATCATGTGAAGATGTTTTGGTTGTGAGCACAAGTAAAAACTGACAAAGGTGCTTCTACTACTAAAGGAAATGAACATAAAACAAATGAAAATAATACATTTCAATATTCAAATAAAGTTCGAGGTCAAGGCTGAGGTAGAGGCAAAGGCAAAGGTAATATGTCCTAGACAAATAAAGATTCTAAAGAAGAAGACAATCCACAATCTGCTGGAAGAGGAAGAGGCAAGAAAACATCAATAACTTGTTTTCGTTGTAATAAGGTTGGAGATTATGCCTATGATTGTTGCATTCCTTATGAGAAGTTACCTAAACCAAAAGAGTCTTCTTCAGAACAATATGCAAATACAGATGAAAATGAAAACTATGAGTATGTTTTTACAACACTTCAATAGACATAAAAAGCAAACTCTTTCATAAGTGATTTTGAGGATGCTTGGATCATGGATACTTGTGCAACTCAACATATGACATATATGAAAGATTTCTTTTGGACTTATCAAGATTATAATTTGAATTCAGTGTTTCTAGTAGATGACACTAATCATATACCATAGGGGAAAGGTTTTGTAAATGTTTTTTTACCAGGAATTGGGGAAAGTATCATCTCAAATGTTTGGTATGTTCCCTCTTTTAAGAAGAATTTATTGTCTTTGATAATCATCTGCTATTCAGGGCATCAACTTGTGATTGAATATGGACTTATCAAAATCAACTCAGTGAAGGACAATTATAAAAATGTTATGATAGGATATGAGGATGGAAAACTTCTTTGAATGAAAGGCACAATAATTCCAAGAAAGCAGGGTTTTGCAGGATCGATAGAGACATGTATTACACCCATTCGGTTATGGCATGTTCATTTTTGACACTTAAATGTTGATAGTCTTGCTCAAATTCAACGACATGGAATGGTAAATGGGCTACCCACATTTCGGGAGGAAAATGAAAGATGCCAAGCTTGCATTTATGGAAAATATAGAAATTTACCATTTCCCACAAGTTCTTTGAGGGAAAACAGAAGGTTACAACTTGTTCACAATGATATTTGTGGACCTTTGGATACTTCACTTGGAGGAAGGAAGTATTTTATATTATTTATTGATGAATTCAACATGATGGTTTGGGTGTATTTTTAAAGAAAAAATTAGAAGCATTAAAACAAAGTTTCAGTCATTTTAGAACTTGGTTGAAACTGCAATTCGAGAGAAAATCACCACTTTGTGTACAGACAATGGAGGAGAATTCACTTCAAATGAATTCAATATATATTGCTAGGAAAAAAGAATCAGAAGGAAGTTGACTAACTCCTTTACTCCACAATAAAATGGAGTAACTGAACGAATGAATCAAGCATTAATGGGCATGGCTAGAGAAATGTTGTTCTTTAAAGGGTTAAGTTCAAGTTTTTGGGCCGAGTTTGTTCATACAATAGTCTACTTAAGAAATCGGTCTCCTTATTCATATTTAGATGGAATGACTCCTTACAAATCATGGTATGGGTTCAAGCCCATGATAAAGCATCTTAGAGTTTTTGGATCAGTTTTTTATGCACTTGTTCCAAAAGAAAAATAAACAAAGTTAGATTCTAGGAGCATGAAATGCATTCTAGTTGGGTATTCTGAACAAAAAACGGACTATCGACTTTTATCAAGAAGAAATTTTGTTGTTAGAAACGATGTTGTTTTTTATGAAACTTATCACCATTTGCAGTTGTACACAAGACTCCAAAGTGGGCAACTTAAGTTCTTAAGGAAGTTAGGTCTAATGAAAAACATAAAACAAATATAGGGAGTCAACAAAATTTGGGTTCTCTCAATTTTTCTCTTACTTCTATCGAGCCATACACTTTTGCATAGGTAGTAGAATATGATGAATGGAGGAAGGCAATGCACAGTAAATATGATGCAGTAATTAAAAATCAGACTTGGAAAATTGTTGAATGTCCAAAGGATGTTAAATCTATTGGTTGTAAGTGGGTTTATAGAATAAAATATAATGGAAATGGTGAAATTGATTAGGAAGAAACCTTTGCTCAAAAAACCAAGTGCAAAACTATCAGGGTTGTGTTAGATTTAGCTACACAAAATGGATGGAAAGTGCACCAAATTGATGTGAAAAGTGCCTTTTTGAATGGTGACCTACAATAGGATTTATATATGCTCCAACCCCCCGGTTTTGAAATTTCAATACAAGAAAAGAAATTTTGTAAATTGGTTAAGGCATTGTATGGGTCAAAACAAGAACTTAGAGCTTGGTACACTAAAATGGATGCCTATCTACAAAAATTTGGTTTTCTTCGAAGTGAGTCAGACGACACTTTATATGTTCGAGTTCAGGGGAAAAATTTGATCATTTTGGTAATGTATGCTGATAATTTACTCGTAATAGGTAATAACAAAGACCATATTTCACAGGTAAAGAGAGAACTTCTGACAAGTTTTGAAATGACATATTTGGGAGTGCTCCATTACTATCTTGGACTTGAAGTAATGCAGCAAGAAAAAAGCATTTTTATTTCTCAAACTATGTTTTTGAGTTATTAAATAAATTTTGAATGGAGGATTGTAAGCCAACTATCAACCCTATGGAACAAAACTCAAAACTTTCTAAGTTTGAAGGGGGGGAACTTGTGAGCGATACAAGGTATCGACGATTAATTGAAAGTTTAATCTATCTAAAAAATACTCCTCCGAACTTATCTTTTGCAGTCAGTGTACTTTCTAGGTATATGTAGGAACCGAGATAAAGTCATTGGAATGAAATGCAAAATGTACTTAGATATCTTCAAGCAACAACAGATTATGGACTTCAATATAAAAGGAATAATTTTTTAGACTTGTTGACTACTCAAATGCAGATTTTGCTAGAGATGTTGATGACAAGGCTTCTACTTCGGGTTATTTAATGAGCATAGGATCAACTGTTGTGTCTTGAAGTTATAAGAACAAGAAACAATTGCAAATTCAACAACAAAAGATGAATATATCTCAGCTTGGGAAGCAACTTGTGAAATAGTATGGTTATGAAGAATTTTGCAGGATCTTAAAGTTGTTCAAAATGAAGCTACTTCTTTATTCATCGATAATAAATCAGTGTTAAAGTTAGCAAAAAATCCAGTTTTTAATTTGAAGACAAAACATGTTGATACAAAGTACCATTATCTGCGAACACTAGTCATCAAGGGAATCATCAAACCAACTTGTTTTCTAATAGAGGATCAAATGACCAACATTTTCACTAAGTCTCTTGGAAGAATTAAGTTCACTAAGTTCAGAGTTGAACTTGATATTCTTTCCAAAGGAATTTTGGATCAAAGGGGGGATTGTTAGGAATTATGGTCCAAAATAGGTGTGTTATTTCATAAAACATTAATGTAAATGATACCTTCACACTCACGTGAGGTGTCCAAGTTAGTTTTAGTCAGTTGTAGTTAATATTATTTTTTTGGTTATAGTTTTTTGGGTATTAAACCCATTTGTTATTCCACGTGAGGTGGATTTTGGCCCATAGCCCTCACATTTCTTAGATGTATCATCATCCTAAAATTATAAAATCATCTACAACCTTGAATCATGATTCCATAATCAACCATCATAAAATGCAATCTTGTAAGTTAAACTTCGAAACTTGAAGTCTGAAATATCAATATTTCCCCCATGTCCATTGAAAAGTGAGAAGTCTAGATAATGAGATATACCCCCCCTGAAAGTGGAAAAAGGGTAATCAAATTGTCTTCGAATGGATTCTAGTAACTTAATCTTCAACTCATAATACTACATCAAGTGGGCCTTGATCATTCCATGTATAATCCAATCCTGAAAACATTCATGTTCATCAACTATAGATATATCTCCAATCAATAATGGTTGTACTTGGGTATAAACTCGTCGATAAGATCATTCCAATAACTTAGATTCTAAAATCCAACACCAAGTCCCTAACCATTCAAAATTTACTTGTTTCCTCTGAATCTTTAATCGCTTCCAACACCTTTTTGAGACATGGTTTTTCTTCCAAAAAAAAACACATGCGTGGAGATCAAAACAATTTAACTCAACATGGCCAACTTGGTGACAATGTTGACATAGTACAAGTTCTTTGTACATCTAAACATCATCAACCAAGAAATCCCGAATACATGTATTATCATCAATATCATCTGTTAGAATATGAAAGATGTGTGCTCATTTTACCATTGACAATACCCCTGCCACCCAACCATAGGCTGAAGCCACCCTCCGAGCACCTTAACCTTGACAGAGAATCACTCCGGAAGCAATCCCTAGGCTAGATAGAAAAAACAAAGGGTAGCGCACCTTTCCCTAAGGATAACGCATCACAAAGAGCTGATTAGATAGTCCAAACCCTAGCCAAGAGAGAGTCCAAGCATAACTACTAGTTGTAGCAGCTGCAACGACAACTCTCCTCCAAACTTAAGTAGAGACTGGGCAACTGCAATGTGCACAAGACTGGGCACTGCAATTCTGAGACTGTCTGCCAGAATGAGAACTAGCCTCATGTATTTATACTAATTATGGTTAACTGCCAGGGCCGACTTCTCATTCTGAGTATCTGTCTGTTTAGTATATAATATTATTTCTGGTCGACTTATTCTCTTGGAGGCTAATAACCTAATATAAAATATCTTCTTGAGCCGACAAGTCTTCTAGGGTTATTAGCCAACTCATTAGGGTTTCTTCTTGCTTCCCAGAGTATTCTATCCTTGTCATGTTTACACGTGGAGGTAAATACCTCCCGCAACTACCATAATATCAACACTCCCTCCTAGCCAGGGAGGTATTACAGGTAATGGTCTTTGAGCACAAAATATACCATTCACTCGATAGCATCAACATAGTTATATAGATTAGATCATGAGCACCATCATCATCATCAACTGCATCATCTCTCGAAACCATACTCTATCTGAGTAATCAAACATGATGCTCACTCCACAGAGTGATACAAGAGCCATTCTTCTAATCTAGAAGAGTAAATGTTCTGAACCATTTTCTGTCTGGAAAATCTCTGTTCATCATTCATCTGCCTGATAATTATTTCCAATAAACTGCTTGATAGTCTTCAAGGAAATCAAAACAAAATAGAACACAACTGTGTCTATCCATAGTAGTACATAACTACAATCCATTGGTACACTACCACACCAAGTAGCAAACAAGTACTTGATCAGTAACGTATAGTCATTAACAGTGGAACACATCCACCACAGTAGTATACATCTACTGTCATACACTCTTCATAACAATCATTTGATATCAACTTGAACAGAAACAATGTTATGATATAAACTAAATCATCTGGGCCAATCTTTCACTCATGTCTGTGAGATATGAAAGAATATCTGCCCTTGGAGTAGAACAATGAGATATTTGGACTATTCTTCTCAAGCAAGGAAGGATAACTGTCTTGTCTTCTGAAATTGGACCATTCCTCACCCTGGGCCATTCTTCCTACACTAATCAAAGTGCACCTTGGAGAGAATGTATAAACCCTAAGGAATGCCTGTCCCTGATTGTTGAGCCTGGACCATTCCCCACCCTCGGCCATTCCTCCTACACTAATCAAAGTGCACCCTAGAGAGAATGTATAAACCCTAAGGAATGATTGTTTGGACCATTTCCTCTGTTAACCACAAGAGGAAAATATTGTTCTGTATCAACCTCCAAAACAGACC
>JZKD02S1056866.1:138053-158801 GCA_000966675.3 Picea glauca
AACAAAAGTATGGTGATCTTGGAAAGCTTCTCTTAATGCTTTTCGAGCACATAAACAAAATTCTAAAGAGTCACAAGTAATCACTTACCCTCTTAAGGTCCGATAGACCAATTAGGTCTTAGTGGACGTTAATCATCATCATCATCATTAATAGTTACATTATACATTAATGTATTAGTACTTTAATTTATACATTACATAATAATGTATTATTAAATACATTGAGGTCAATGTATTACTATTTTATTAATGCATTACTTTATTTATGTATTAATACTTTAGTAATATATTTATAAATGCATTTAACGTATTTAATGTGTTATTGTATGTAATATTTTTATTGATGTATTTAATGAATTATTGATGTATAACTTTATTAGTGTATTAATACTTCAACAATGCATTAATTAATGATGTATTAATTTATTGATACATTAATAGACCATTAATTTATATACATTATTATTATATATTATAATTAATTAATACATTAATTATGTGTTAATACTTATAATTAATTAATACATTAATAGTCTTCCACAAGGCATGTCCACCGTTAACTAGCAACAACCACTTTATAAAAGTGGTTGATATACACGGATGGGCGCCATTTTTCACCTTTCCAAAGTAATGGTGGCGTATATCAACCACTTTTATAAAGTGGTTGTTGCTAGTTGACGACCGACATGCCTTAATATAATTAAGCTTGTTTGCAATTTTTTATGTCACAGACACGTTGAAGAAGATCATGAACATATTGGAGTCGTTTGCTTGTAAACTCTGTGCTTCTTTCAATATGAAGGCCGCTATAAGATTGTTGTTATGGATGCACTTACATGCAACATGCAAACCACGTGCATGCTTCAGACTTTAGGGTTTCCAAAAATGGTGATAACTTCTCTTGTTGCAGGTCATGAGGGATCGCAGGTCACCCACTTTAGATCGCAAGTCATGAGAGTTCATCATTTGCAGGTTTAGAGTCTCAAAGTACTACGAGACATGATAAAATGTAGACAAAGGAGGGTTGCATCAAATCCAGGTACGGGAGCTCCAAATCCATTCAATTTCTTTGCAATGTCAAGCTTGCTCAATGATCCAAGCATAAAGGAATTATCATAATAGATATCTAAGGATCCAACATTCAATCAGATGGCAAATCAATTATAATCTAATGTGCAAACTTCAAGGCTACACAAAACATTCCACAACTGGATGGTGAGCAATATTTTTCTGCAATGCAATAGGTTATGCAAAATCCTCAGTTCATGTCCTTGGCTGAGCAACTTGGAAATGGGCCATGAGAAATCGAGGGTCTGGTTTACCAATGAATTCACGTTGAATTCCCTTTCCTAACGTGCATTCACTTTCCTTTTACCCAAACAATATTCTAGCTTTACATTTGTATCATCTTGGAGAAACTACAAAGAGAGAGAGAAAAACTCTACCAGAAATAACCATTAAACTTAGAAGAAGAAATACCATAAGTGAACATGTGATGGCGATGTCGAAACATCTTGTAGTGACTCCATTCTTGGCACTCTACACGGAGAAGGTGATAACGATAATTTAGTTTCTCTTTATTAATTCATTGAACAGGCTGATGTTTAAACCGAATCTCATTAGCCTTAAATCCAAAACACTATGAGTTTCACATATTTCAACAAGTGATACATCCTCATCCAATTTCCAACGCCAATGCTTGTACCAAGACTCAACTTTAATATATTTCACATGGGAAAAATACCAACCCATGTATAGTCATAGCATTGTTGTATATAATGAGATGATCCACTACATTTTTTAATGTAATATTATTTCATTTTATATTATGATATAAACAAAGAAAATCAAATCGATTCAAGAGGCCTAAAATGCACAATACTTATCTTATCTCTCATCTTCATTCAATGCTGAAAATAAATAATAGTGTGGGCGCTTCATTTCTCTTTTTCATGCAAACCCTGATATTTGCATGCTCTCATATTCACTCTAGGTAGAATAGGTCAATGTGCTCTAATACCACAAGATAGAAATAAGAGTAAGAATGATAAATCAAGAAGATCAAGAACACATAAAATATAGACATGAGCAACAAGATGACAGAAAAGGATCACTAGCCAACACTATTGTATCCACACCAATGGTACATATTTATACTACAATGGGTGATAACACCTCATAGATAGATTTGTTCTAGATCCTAAAATCATGCATGATGACTTAGGATATATTACTAATATCCTAAATGAATAATACAAATATAGGTGACAATTAGACTTAGTGATTGGTTAAGGTAAGCCATAGGCTAACATTCCCCCCCTTAATCACAAGTCTGATCAATAATACCAACAATTAAGCATAAACTGGTATCATTTCCAAGTCTTCATACTGAAACTCCTGAGATGAGCCTGAATGAATTGTTGATATTATGGTAGCCGCGGGAGGTATTAAACCTCCACATGTAACCCTGACAAGAATAGAATATTTTGGGAAGCAAGAAGAAACCCTAAAGCATTGAACATAACCCTAGAAGACAAGTCGGCTAAATAAAATAATTAATATTGAGTTTTTAGCCTCCAGAATGAGAAGTCAACCCAGACATCTAAGGATGAGTAGTATAAATACAGGACGCCAGAGCTCATTTGGAGGACATAGCTCACAACTACAGAAATTCAGTAGTGCGCACTGCAAAAATTGAGTGTGCAAGTCTGGAGGGTAGTTGCAGCTGCAGTTATTGCAAACCTGTAATTTCGGTCTTTCTGGGTTGGACTTTTTGAACAGTCTTGGTTATCTTTGCTTGGTGCATTAGCCTTGGTTGGCTATTGATTTGCTACCGGAATTATTCTTTGTCAAGGTTAAGGTGCTCGAGGGTGTCTTCAACCTATGGTTGGGTGACAATATTGTTATATTGTCTATGTTTAAACGAGCACGCCTACTTTTCTAACAGGTTATGTCCCCACACTATATTCAGACAGTCTAACTGCTGGAATATAGATTGGGAGGATTTGCTCAGTTACAGTTGCAGTTGCAGTCAAATTTTTTGATGCAACAATGAAACCCTAACACTTTTGTTAAGGCACCTTAAGTGAAGAAATTGACCCAATTTCTGGATAGCCTAGTGCGCCCTAACCTAGCGCACCTCCTAGTACTCTCAACAAGCTAAGACGTCAAGCTTGAGTTTTTTTTTTGGTCAAAGTCAAAGGTTGACCAAGTCAAAGCAGTCATGACTTACTCTATGAAGTCAGAAAATAAGTTAGAAGGGGCTTCTAACTTCAGAGCATGGAAGACAAGGATTGACCTCATCCTTGCCAAGAATAAAGTGTTGGATATCATGAAAGGAAAGATCGTGGAATCGTAGTTTGAAGAAGGAAAAGAGAAGGAATCTTAGAACGTTGCAGTTATGGAGAAGTTCAAGGACAATGACATCAATGCCATGAGTATCATAGTGGAATTTGTAAAAGACCACTTGATATCCTACATCTCTCATCTTGACTCATCTAAGAAGATGTATGATGCCCTAACTAATCTCTTCTCAGTCAGAAGCATTAAACAAGTAATGAGTCTGAAGAATGAACTTCGTGACATGAAAATGAATTATGATGAAAGCATAACATCATACTTTGTGAAAATCTCTTAGTTAAGAGATCAACTACAAGCTTTTGAAGAAATCATTTCAAGGAACTAGTAAATATAGTACTCAACGGCCTTCCCAAGACATGGGATGCATTTTCCACAAGCATGAACACAAGAAAGGCGTATCTCACATTTGAAGAACTTTGGACTTGCTGTGCACAAGAAGAATCAAGGATTAGCAAAAAAGATAAATCCCAAAAGAAATACGATGATCAAGCCTTCACAACAAAATTCAAGAATTTAGGAATAAGAGGAAGTTTGTCTTAAGGAAGGAAATGACGAAGCATCAGTTGTCGAAGAAAGGGAACCCTTAAAGAAGGCCAAGCAGGATCAAACATACTTCTTCTTCTAAGTCAAGGTAACAATATTCTTCAAAGTTCTTGTACATACCATGTTTACATAGTTTATGTACATATCTTGCATATCTAATTCTTAGAAGATAAGATGTTCAAGTGAAACAATACATATGGAAGAATAACAAGATAAGGATTGCTATCACAATGACTACAAGTAAAGCAATACACATGAAAAGATGAAGTAAGTTGACAACCCTTGGAAACAATTCCTGTGGAAGATATTATATAAGTAACAACTACCAGATAAGCCGAAATCATAATCAAGCTTGAAAGAGACCCATAAGAAGTCAAAAGAGAAAGAAGTCAACAATCAAGAGGAAATTAGAAAAACACTTGTGACACTTTGCATAAGGCAATAAGGATGCAGACGAAAGCGTGGACTCTCTTAGATGGAGGGAGGTGATTACAAAATTCCAGAAGAAGAGCATGCATTCATGCATGAAGCAAGGATTAGGAGGGAGCTAAGCCTAAATGATATGATCCATTGAGGATTATGAAGTATCTGTCCATGTGCCAATTGAAAGTAGCAGCCATGATAAACAACACGTGTTCAGTTTGACTCTAGAAGAAGTCTTCTTCGAAAAGAAGCCTTAAAGTATCCTTGGTTGTCCATCTACATCCATGATTCTATGATGAAAGGAAGAAGTTGGAATCTTCATGGCATATAGAGGAACCCATGGACCCAAAAGCTAAAGAGAGACATGAGGAAGAACATGAAGATTCCAAGAAAGAAATAAAAGCAAGAACAACCAGTTTTTATACCGAGAATCACAAGACTACCAATTTGGTTTGAACCCATTAAGAAGCAATCAAACAAAAGAAATGGAAGTTATGATAAAGAACGATGTATGTAAGAAAATGTGAAAAAGACTTATGAATGGAAGCATTGCAAGATTCAGAGTTTATTCTAGAAGGAGGGAGAAGACTATGACAACAACTTGTTCCAGTAAACCATATATACCTCTTGTAGTATCCATGGATTGGAATTTACATGTAAACGATTGTTCTTCCCAATAAAGCAAGTGAGAAAGAAGCTTATACCAAAAAGAGACCCATGTATGCAGATATAAGAAGACCTTGTATGGATTCAAACAACTTGATGCAGAATATCTCATATACAACAGAAGCACGGAGAAAACTTTCTATGACATAGATAGTGTTTCATAATAGTTACTCAAAAGTCTGGGATGATGGATTGCTAATCCATGGAAAACTCTCATGATGACAGAATAAGTGCTACTTGGATATGTTTCAATTTGAGCCTTGCCATGATGTCATGAGCTAAAAGGAAACATAAGTGTTGAATTTGACCATGATATATTGTAATGATCAGAGTTATATGAAGCCTTAAGAGAAAACTAGTGTTCCATGACATATCGAAGTACATTGAGATCAAGCATTATATTCTTTGTGATGAAGTCCAGAAAAGAGAAATGGTTCTCCAGCAGATATTTTGGTAAAGCCTTTGTCCAAGATGAAAAGTTTGCATACTCAAGAAACAAGATGGTGCTCGTGGAGACAAATCTCTTATTGAAAAAGGAAGAGATTACTCCCAGGTTGGGAGGGAGAAATGATATGTTATTGATTTATGGATAGTCATTTTTCAGTTTGAAAAATGGTCTAGGATGAACAGTTCCTTTCCAGTTTAGAAAGTGGTTTGAGATTTTTAACGGACATGCATTTTCCAATTCAGACTGTCATTTTCGTAATGAAAATGGTCCGATATATTGTTGATGTACCATAGACAGTGATTCCCCTTGTGGCCAGTGTGGGGGAATGGTCTAGGATAGTCATTCTTCTTGGAAGTCACTATGAGTAGTGGTCAAGTAGAATGGTCCACCTCGTCGAGCATTCATTCTTTCGAAGTTCACAATTGTGAGAAGTTTTGAAGAATTGTCCATTTTGGAGGTTGGTGCAGGATGGCCATTTCCATTAGGAAATGGTTCAGACAGTCAGTCACTATGGCAGACTCATTCTATCCAGGTTGCACTATGATTAGTGTCGGAGGAATGGCCCAGTTAGGTGAATGGTCCAGATTCAACAATCAGGGATAGACATTCCCTAGAGAAGACTAATTCTCTCCAGGTTGCACTATGATTAGTGTCGGAAGAATGGCCCAGTTAGGTGAATGGTCTAGGCTAAAATATCAAGGACAATTATTCTTTTATGCTTGAGAAGAATTTTCCAGATAGCCTATGGTTGATGTTTTACCTTCTGAGGGCAGATGCTCTTCCAGATCTCATAGATGTGAGTGGAAGAATGGCCCAGATGACTTGGTTTATATCATGATATTGTTTTATGCAGGTTGATATTAGATGATATGATTGTTGTGGAGATTGTATGTCTCTGGACAATAGATGTATGCTACTGTGGTGGATGTGTTCCACTGGTTGTGACTATGCGTCACTGATTAAGTAGCCATGTGCTACTTGGTGTGGTTGTGTACCACTGGATAGTAGTTGTTTACTACTATGGACAGAAACAATTGTGTTCTATTGAATGACATCTTTTTTATTGCCATGAAGACTATCAATAGTGTTGGAAATGATTATCAGCTAGATGGATAGTCAGTGTGCTGGTAGACAAACATTCTATAGGCAGAAAATGGTCGAGGACATTTATTCTTCTAGGACGTATGTTTGGATTAGAAGAATAATCCTTGTAGACCATGGCGTGGCTTCCAACATCTATTGGAATAGTTATACTTCTAGGACATATGTCCGGATTAGAAGAATGGTTCTTGTATCACTCTGTGGAGTGAGTGACTTATCCAGCATCATGCATGATTACTCAGATGGGGTATGGCTTTGAGAGATGATATAGTTGTTGCTATCAGATGATACTGATAGTGATGACGGTGCTTGTAATTTGATCATGACACAGCATGTGTGGCTATGATGATGCTATCGGTTGAATGGTATGTTTGTGCTCAAGACCATTACCTTTAAATAGCTCCCTAGCTAGGAGGGAGTGTTGATATTATGGTAGTTGTGGGAGGTAGTAAATATCCATGTGTAACCCTGAAAATAATAGAATATTCTGGGAAGTAAGAAGAAACCCTAAAGCATTGAACATAACCCTAGAAGACAAGTCGACTAAAGAAAATAATTAATATTGAGTTTTTAGCCTCCAAAATGAGAAGTCGGTCTAGACAACTAAGGAGGAGTAGTATAAATATAGGACACCAAAGCTCATTTCGAGGACATAGCTTGCAACTGTAGAAGTTCAGTAGTGTGTACTGCAAAAAATTAGTGCGTAAGTTTGGAGGGTAGTTGCAGTTGCAGTTACTACAAACCTGTAATTTCGGTCTTTCTGGGATGGACTTTTTGATCAGTCTTGGTTATTTTTGATTGGTGTATTAGCCTTGGTTGGATATTTATTTTCTACCAGAATTATTCTCTGTCAAGGTTAAGGTGCTAGGGGTGGCTTCGGCCTATGGTTGGGTGACAATATTGCTATATTGTCTATGGTTAAACGAGCACACCTACTTTTCTAACATGAAGAACTGCCTGAAAAACCACCAATCTGGATGTTGAATGGTTCATATGAAATGAACTGGAAGAGAGCTAAGATATGGAAGTGAACAACTGCAATATCTGAACATTCCCTGATTGCTTGACAATTTGATCATTTTACCAAGTATTTGAGCTAGAAGAATCTGATGTCTTCTGCTAATTGGTGAACATGTAGTATCACCACTCTATTATCAGTGTATCATTGAAGTGCTATCTGAATCTATGGTTTGGGATAACCATTGATCAATTGATACCATGTATCTCATGGTTTTTGGATGACCACTAACCAATTTTGACACTTTTAGGTGTCCAAAAACATCCCAATGTATCATGTGTATGATTCAATTGCAAGTCATTGAATCATAATTCTACCAAAGTTTGTCATCTACAAACTGTAATTGCCCATTTGGAAAAATTGATTTTCGTCTGGCATATTTGTTGTCGAAAGTTTCGGTTGGACAACCATATTCAATTCCATCATCAATTCCCCCCTTTTTTAGCTGAAAGGAGAGACCACAAGTGGTTTCTCGAACCATCTTCACTGGAATTTTGAACTCTCCCCCTTAAGGTACAAAAGAGTTACATCATTGTACTCACTCTTATGGGATTAAGAGAGTATCTTATTCCATTTGTGTACAACATGAAGTGGGCATGCAAAAAAAACCACATGTTATCTCATCCCGTGAGGGACATGCTCAAAATCTGCGCCATAAGGGGACCACTTCTTTGAGGTACAAAAATGTTATGTGCTGCAAGATTGGTCTTTACTTGAGATTGAATTCTATGACAAGACTTATATAATCGCTTGGTTGTTGATGACCACTGCCAAGGATTGATCCACTCATTGTGAATCTTCAATCTTATAGGTTTCTTCAGTGTTGAACATTTGTCTGAAGAATGGTTATGATTGCCACAATGCTGGCAAGGATGGAGATCAAAAAACTGATTCTCCATGTGACCAACTCGATTACAATGTTGGCACTTTTCATTTTGATGTTGAACTTGAACAAGTGAAGTTGAAACTTCTTGAATCAATCCAACACTTTAGAACTGGATTGGGTTGGAATAATCGGGAATATGAAAGGTAACTTGCTTGTCATATCCAAGTCATGTTCTATTCTTGTTGTAAATTATTTCTTCCCAAGGTCCAATGATGGTCTTGGAAATAATATTCTGAACATGTTGCTTTGAAATTCGTGGAACTGGATTTATTGTATGTTGTTGCATCATTGAAAGGTTTTCTTCACTAAAATCAAAAGAAAACTCTTGAAATGTAGGTTCATGAATAGCTTCAGCTTTGTATTCATACAGAGTTGTCTTACTGAGTTGGTCCTTCACCGATTGTTGATAAAAAACATCATCATCATCATCATTATAGAGAGGGTTATTCTGAACAAAAACTAGTTCAAAACACTTCACTGGCTGTTGATTTTTTAGATCTATCAACTCATCATTTAGTAGCTAGGATTGATCTTGAAGAAGTCTAACTTTAGCTTCAGTCACTTGCAAACAAGTTAGAACTGATTGAAGAGTTGTTTTGTTCAATATCACTGTGTTGTCTTCAATGGTGTTTATTAGAGTGTTCAAAAACTCTAATAATTTGAGACTTCAATCCATTTGAATGTGCTCGCTTGAACTTCACGCTGACTTGAACTTGCACACTCATTTGAATTTGTCTCTAGCAAGATGAGGGTGTCAAATACCACCGAAAATGCACCCCAAAGTATTACAATGATTTGAGTTTTACTCAACCCTGTTAAGTTTTGACTTACAATGACCCAAACAGGTGTCAGGTTTAACCGAGAATGCACCCGAAAATTACAATAACTCAATTTAAATTTGATTTCACTCTTACAAATAAATTATTGCAAGTAGAAAATGATCTTTAATTTTGAATGCTTCATTAACTTGATTCACCTATTGCTTGATGTAGAATCGTTTGTTCTGAAGTTCAATTGATCTTCAAATTAGAATTCATTGTCGATGCTTTGAGACCTTGATTATGAGATTGATGTGTGCAATGTTGATATGATTGCTAATTTGATATCTTTGTTGCTGCTTGATTACTCGTGCTTCAATGTATGTGCTTCACTGGCCTTAATTGTGTGCTTACATTAACTTGATGTGGATTCCATGTGTGTATAGTTGTACAATAAATTGCAAGCGTAGTGTCAAAACTAAACACAAAACACTATAAAAACATTCAAGGAATCATTCACCATTGCACACAATGCAAGGTGTTCCTAAGATCCCCTTATTCAATTTTGGGCGGATCTAGGACATAAAGAAAAAAACTTCAATTTTATTACGAATATCTCTCTTATAATAACAATGCCCAAATGACTCCTTTTAAAAAGACATTAATACATCAATCCTTACATCTCCTCTCCTCCTTTATATAAAGGGCACAAAATGTCTTAAAAAAAAACATAAATATATTCTTGCTTTGCTTTCTAAAAAACGCTTTCTACTTTACTTGTATACCCACTTTTAAAAAAACGCTTTCTACTTTACTTGTATACCCCACTTTCTTTTTAATGGGATAAACCATATAAATTATCAAATACAAGTTTATCACTTTTCCATTAGATTTATTACTTTTACACAAAAGTAATAAAATATGACTTAAAAGTATAATATGCCATTAAAATTCGTGCATTGAGACTAGAGATAAAGAATGAATTCTTTAATAAGATTTCTTTTAAGAGTTGGATCATTCCTTATATTTGGAATAGTTCCTTTGAAAATACCTCCTCCAACTCGATTTTCAGTATGGCATGCTTTTTTATCTTCATTTTTCTTTGAACTTGAAGCTTATTTATTTGAAATGGCCAAAATTTCCATTTGTCTTTCGACTCTTTCAAGAATGATATCAGGGTTAGCACATGTTTCCAACATAATCTCTTCCATTTTTGTAGCCTTTTTCATTGCTCCATGTAAAGTTTTAATTTGAGAAGCTCTGATAGTAAATTTTACATTGGAAGGCATTGCATTCTTATAACACCCAAGTATCACTGAAGGATTTTGTTTCTGTTCCTTTGAAATTTTATTCATTATCTTAAAATTTTTTAATTAAAATCTTAGATTTTTTTATTTTTATTTTTCAGACATATTTGAGAAAATTGTGTGAGAAGAGTATGGTATGCTACCGAGGGAGCATACATATTCAAAAACATTGTTTCCAAATCATCAAATGATCCAATTGATGTTGTAGGCAAAGATGTATACCATTCATATGCTTGATCAGTCAATGTCTGAAGCAATAATCTCACCATTACGTCATCATATTCTATTAGATGAAAATCACACATGTCTAAAAATAAATCCATATGTCTTTTAGGATCTACTACTCCATAAACTGAAAATACTAGTAATATTCCTTATGGAATGGTTGGAAATTGATGTTGTTCTCCTTGAAGGTTAAGCAAGTTATCTCTAACCCTTCTTATTGGATTTATTTTTCTTTCACGTCATTCTTCATGCCTTTATTCATGATTCTCATTTTCATTTCTATCACCCATGACTGGATCTTTCTCTTTTTCTTCAAAGGAATTTTCTTCAATTTCTGAAATAAGAAACTATTTTGTAATATCCCCAAGGACGAGCCCCAATTGTATTTATAAATTGCAGACATGTTTTGTAGGTTGGTGAGCCGAGTGTTGATAAGCTGGAGGGCTTATGTGTTTATTAGGCCGGAGAGCCTAAGTGTTAAAGGCCGATACCCTAATTTTGTATATGTAACTATGCAAATCATTAATAAAATATAAACATCGTTGCGTGTAGACCGACCACGAAGAAAGAGTGATGGGGGACTAAGATTCCACAAGGTGGGTAAGGGAAAGGGGGTTGAAAGGTTGGAAAGAGGGGCTAAGATTAGGGGCTTAAGTCCTTGAGATTAATAATTTATTATTATTCCAAAGCTGTGTGAAAGACATGTTTTTATCCTAAGTCCTGGGAAAGGCAACGTGTGCAAAAGGAAACACATGCAACTCTAGGAAGACAAGTGTCGACCTAGGAGCATGCAGTTAAAGCTGCAGAAGTTAGTCGTGTTGAGGGTTCACTCCTGTATTTTGTCATCCTCCGTCTGAGTTCACTAGGATCTGGGGCGTCTGAACCGTTTGCCTCTGCGTCTGCATCTGCATACCCTCACACACCCCTAGAATCAGTAATCTGTGAGTCTAACTGCGCTGGAGTTCGCTTGCTATTCCCGATTCCTATGAATTACATCCGGCCTCTACATTTTGACCTCGGCATACCCACGCATACTCAAGCAATCACCCAATGGGAGGGAAAACCAACTTGTGTGTCGCGTGAACCTAGGTTTATCCACACTGCAAATCCGAGTTCGTGCCTTAACCGTTTGGGTTGATGTCCTTTGTATTGCCTGAGCCATGTTGCGTCTTAGTGGGACTGTTGTCATTTTTGGATGTCCATGCCCAAATTTCCCTATAGCTGCTGTCACCTATGAGTTAACCAAATGTTGTTGATGTGCTATTATCCTTACCTTGCGAGAATTGAGCAGTGACTGGTTGAAGAAGTAGGTTGTCAGTACCGTGGTGGAAGAGGCAGGTTGTCAGACCTGTGAGCAACTCTCTGTAGGTGAGAGAGTTTGTTGGGAAGTGGTTTTCTCCCAGAGAGAGTCCAACACCAGCTACAGAGCTCTGAGAATTCTTGATCTGACCTGTTGTCGATACCATGAGAGGGAGGTGAAGCAACCGATGGACTGTGTGATAGTGAAGGTGTATACTCCCGGGTGGAACAGGCATGTGGGGAATGAGAGTCCATGAGTAGTGGGCGTAAGAAGGCTCATGGAGAGAATCCTTTTGGTTGCACTATGCAGTTTTCCTGTAACCTCAGCCTAGTCTAGGATTCCCTTGCCCTGGGTGGAGCTTAGTCCCAGCTCGCGGGTGACCCACTACTGAGCATGATGAGTAGTGTGGTCTACAGCTGGTAGGTTCATGGAAGGTCTACACGTAGTTGGTGGTGTTACTCCAGTTGAAAAGATACGTATCATTATTGTGCTTAATTTATATGTTATGCATGTTTGTAATACTTGGATGTTATCATGTATTCCGTTGCGTATATGAATTACTGTCTATTACCTTTGAATCTGTATGGTAGCAGTAACTTTGTGTTATATGTTTTATTTCGATTAAAATACATGTTAGATATATGTATGTATGTATGTATTTACGCGTGGTAGCATTTCCCGACCTGTTGTTGGCCGAGGATGTTACAAATTGGTATCAGATCCATGGTTACAACACTGAGCCTGAATGGGTTGGATAAGTGGTCATTGGACCTGAGGTTTCAGGTGGGAATTGTTTCTGGAGGGACTAATTTCAGACCTCAAAACCTTCCTGAGTGCCAATAAGTTACCTTGGCCGTGTTATGAAGCTCAGGAGGAGTAGAGGTATCATAAAATCACGACATAAGTGGTATTGGGTCGCAGAGTAATGTGGGTCATCAGATCTGGAGAAGGTGCAGGAGGGTTATCCTGGAAGCCTATCGGAGTTCAGCAATAAGGAGAAGCGGGGTGCGCCGAGGCACAAACTTCTGAAGTCCGAAGCTCTGAAGTCTTGGAAGAGATATACACCGTAGATCTGAGGGGAGAAGCTTGACCGTTAGATCTTGGAGAAGCCGTGCACGGGTTATTCGCGAGAATCCTTCGGAGTTCGCAGATCAAAAGATTTAAAGTGAAGATAAGTGAAAACCTCTGAAGAAATAAATCGTGAAGTGGATCTCAACCATTGGTTGCGGGAGAGATAAAGACCGTCGATTATCTAGGGAGAGTTTTGAACTATAGCAATCAGGAGAAGGGGAATGTGCTGACACACAAACTTCCAAAGCCCGAAGTTTCCGAGTGAAAGGGTATACGTGGTGGGGCCAGATAATTTCACCTAGGGTGACGTGGACCTTCCTAGGCGTACCACATGCCATCGCCTTAGTTGGTGAGAGTTGCACTATGTGGGCTTGGAGGATAGAGAAGCCAGAAGTTCGTAAGTCGTGAGATTGGAAGGAAGAAAGCGTGAAAGCTTCCAGAACCCGAAGTTCCAAAGCTCCGAAGTCATGAAGCTTCAATGATAGAAGTTCCATAGTGAGTGTTAGCCATTGGATGTTGGGTAGATGTGGACCATTGATCCACCCTACTTCGCGAGTTCGTTAATTCGGAACTCCGAGAGTCTGTTGTGATGTATTATGAAGACTTCGGAACCCGAAGTCTTGATTAAGCGCCTATCGATCTAACGCTTGGTCAAAACCCATGGTCATAGGGGTTGGGGGTAAGAGAAAAGGGTTGAGGCCTGAAATTGTTACAGAGCCGAGCAGAGCTCGAAAAATTCATGAAATCTGAACGTTTCTTAAAACAGATTCGGTTTATGAATTCTATGGGATTTGTTAAGGAATGATGGCCTAACAAATTCTGATTGACTGCACGTTGTGTTTGCAGAGTTCAACGAGTGTCAGGACCGAAGAGAATTGAAATTGAGTGCAAAGAAATGGAAGAGGCACAGACTACTTCCAGTTTTGAGAATGAAGTAAAAGGGATGGACGTCCACTTGGGAGTTGAAGGATCAAACTCCAATGGACATGAATAAGAGATAGATAAGGAAGGGCATATGATGACAATCATTGATCGATTGCAGAAAGATGCCCAGACTAACCGAGAAGATAATAGAAAGCTCATGAAAGCTAAGGAACAACAGGGAGAATTCAAATTAAAGTTGATGAAGAGTTTGGAGAGAATAGAAAAGAAGTTGGATAAGGATAGTGACTCAAGCAAATCAGGGAGTCGTAAGACCCCTAAGAAGAAAAGAAGATCAAGAAGCGTTACCAGGCAGCATCGTCACTCCTTGAAGTAGTCCAATAAGGAGTCACACAGTAGTTCAAGCCCATATCCTACCCGAAAACATAGAAGATCTGGAGTGGATGAACTGAAGGGTGAAATGAACAAGATTAAGCCTCCTACGTTTGATGCAGAGCATAAGAAGGAGGAATATGTTGAGACATGGTTGCTTGGCATGAGGAAATATTTCCAACTACAGAATTGTTCCTCTCATGCCGAAGGAAGAATTGCGATGTATCAACTGAAAGGAAAATAATCCATGTGGTGGGATCAACTTGTGTAGGTGCAACACATTAGAGAGAAAGATGTTACCTATAAAGAATTCAAGACGTATTTTGAAAAGAAATACTTGACTAAAAGATACTATGATAGAAAGATGAAAGAGTTCTTTGAACTCAAGCTAGGCATCATGACCATTGATGAATACGAACGAAGGTTCTTGGAGTTGTTGAAATATGTTCCCTTCATCAAGGATGAGACTGTCAAGATTCAAAGGTATCTGAGTGGACTACCACCTTCCATTGGGAACAAGATTCAATATGATGACCCTAAGACTATGGAAGAAATGATAAGGAAAGAAAAATGATTATATGAGAAGCAAAGAGAAAATCCTAATCTTTGAAAGGCTTGGGACGACCAGAAGAAGTTTAAGAAAGAGCAGAGGCAGAAGGGAAACAAACCTCCCTTTTTCAGAAACAGTCCTCAAGGGCACCCATCATTTAGAGAGTTAAGAATGACTGACGCAGGGGGACAAAGGCCAAGGCAGATGCCCATTCAGTGTTGGGGCTGTCAGGGAAACCATAAGTACAGAGACTGTCCCCACAAAAATGGCAAAGTGAAAGTTGTCCATAATGTTTAGCAAGCTAAAACAATGGAGGACATGGGCAGTAGAATACCAAGAATATACGCAGCCCTGGACAATAAGCAAGAAAAATATCAGTTGCACATGATTGAAGTGGAAGGTATGATCAACAACCATGCCTTTACTATTGTAATTGATTCAGGGGCTAGCCATAATTATATAGATCCTAGGGTGGTGGAAAGTTTGCAATTGCCAATAAGCAAGCATGATAAATCTTGGTTGGTGCAGCTGGCTACAGGAGCCAAGAGGAAAGTTGTTGAGTCGGTTAAGTCATGTTCAGTAGACATGAATGGACTAAGTACTAAGGCAGACTTGAATATCTTGCCTTTAGGTTCTTATGATTGTCTAATTGGTATGGACTGGTTGGAACAACACCACGCCATCTTAGATTGTCGTAACAAGGAATTCACTTGCCTGGATGAGGAAGGGAATCAGAGGACAGTCCAAGGAATTCCTAGAGCAGTTGATGTTAGATAAATCTCAGTAATGCAGCTGAAGAAGTGCTACAAGAAAGGTTGTCAGTTATTCGCATCACATGTGGAGGAAACACCTAAGGATGAGGTGTCAAATATTGAAGATCATGCGATACTAAAAGAGTTTGAAGATGTATCCCGGGAGGTACCTGGACTACCCCCAAAGAGAGATATTAACTTCTCTGTAAAATTAATTCTTGGAGCAACTCCAGTGTCGAAAGATCCTTACAGAATGAGTACGCTAGAGCTTAAAGAACCACAATTATAGCTTGGAGAGATTCTAAAGAAGGGGTATATACACCCAAGTGTGTCACCTTGGGGAGCCCTAGTCCTGTTCATAAAGAAGAAGGATGGGACATTGAGATTGTGCATCGATTTCAGACAATTAAACAAAGTGACTGTTAAGAACAAGTATCCTTTATTGTGGATCGATGATCTCTTTGACCAGTTGAAGGATGCTAAGATATTTTAAAAAATAGATCTTAGATCAGGATATCACCAGGTAAGAATAAAGAATGAAGACATTAGTAGGACTGCCTTCAGAACAAGGTATGGCCACTATGAATTCACAGTGGTGTCATTTGGGTTGTCAAATGCACTTGCTGTTTTTATGTGTTTAATGAATGATGTATTCAGGGACTATTTGGACAAGTTTGTCATAGTCTTTTTGGATGACATCCTGGTGTATTCCAAGTCGGAGGAAGAGCATGAACATCATCTGATGATGGTGTTGCGGGTGTAAAGAGAGCACCAACTTTATGCCAAATTGAGCAAGTGCTCATTTTATCAAAAGCCGATCCATTATTTGGGGCATATAATTTCAAAAGATGGGATAGTTGTCAATCCTGAGAAGATAGAATCCATTAGAGAATGGATAGTTCCGAAGAATGTAACAGAAGTCATATCCTTTATGGGTCTAGCTGACTATTACAGAAGGTTCATTACAGGGTTCTCAAGGATAGCTCACCCTATCACTTCCTTGCAAAGGAAGGAGAAGAAATTTCAATCGATAGAAGAGTGTGAGAGAAGCTTCCAACAATTGAAGTAGTTGTTAATCAGTGCTCCAATTTTGAGGATTGCAGATCCTAATGAGGATTTTTTGGTTTGCACAGATGCATGCAAAGAAGGACTGGGAGGAGTCCTAAGCCCGAATGGATTTGTAATATGTTATGAGTCCAGAAAATTGAAAGAGCATGAAAATAACTATGCCACTCATGATTTGGAGTTGGCATCCATAGTGCACGCTCTAAAGAAATGGAGGCACTACCTCACGGGGAGGAGATTCGAACTGAGGATAGACCATAACGGTCTTAAGTATTTTTTTGATCAGCCTACCTTGAATGCTAGGTAGAGTAGGTGGTTGGAGTTTCTTTGTGAATATGACTTTGATATCAAGCATATCAGAGGAAAAGAGAACAAAGTGGTTGATGCGCTCAACAGGAGAGTGCATGAATTACATACTACAACCATTAGCATGTATCGAACTAATATTAAAGGAAAAATTTCAGAAGCTGCAAATGTAGATTTGTAGTACATGGATTTGGTAGCAAAGCTACAACAAGGTAAGATGCCACATAAAGTGGGGAATTATAAATTGGAAGTCGATGGAACACTTATGTACAAGAAAAATTTTTGTGTACCTAACGTCCATGAATTAAAACTTATGATTTTGAATGAAATGCATAATGTGCCTTATGTAGGGCACCCTGGATATCAGAAAATTGTGGCAGCAGTCAAGAGCCATTACTTTTGTCCAGGTATGAAGAGAGAGATTGTTAAATACATCGCCAGATGTATGGAGTGTCAGAAGGTTAAAGTTGAGCACAAACACTTAGTAGGGTTGCTACAACCTTTACCCATTCCTGAGTGGAAGTAGGAGGTAGTGACAATGGATGTCATCACAGGATTGCCTAGAGCAGGCAAGCAACATGATTCAATCATGGTGGTGGTGAACAAGCTTACGAAAGCTGCCCATTTTATTCCACTAAAGACTACTCACAAGGCAGCTAAAGTTGCTGATATTTTTATGAGGGAAATAGCACGATTGCACAATATTCCCAAGACAATTGTGTCTAACAGGGACCCAAAATTTACCTTAAAGTTCTGGAAGGGGTTGTTCAAAGGATTCAGAACAAATCTGAATTTCAACACTACTTATCATCTTGAGTCTGATGGGAAGACAAAGCAGGTGAATCAAGTAATAGAAGACATGCTAAGGATGTATGTGATGGACAAACCATCTAAATGGGAAGACTACCTACACTTGGTAGAATTCACCTACAACAATGGGTATCAAACACCAATGAAGATATGCCCATTTGAAGCACTTTATGGCAGAAAGTGAAATACTCTAGTAAGCTGGGATAATCCAACCGATAGAGAAATAGTTGGGCCAAAGTTGCTCAAGGAAATGGAAGAGCAAATGCTAAAGATTAAGAAGAATTTGAAAGTTGCCCAAGATAGGCAGAAAATTTATGTTGATAAGAACAAAACCCATAGAGAGTTTAAAGTGGGTGACAATGTTTTCTTGAAAGTAAAAGCCAACAGAAGTTCCCTAAAGCTGGGAAACTATTCGAAGTTGGCAGCCGGATTTTGTGGGCCATTTGAAATCCTAGAAAGGATTGGACCAATTGCATATATGCTTGCATTACCTGCTTCCATGACTATACATAATGTGTTTCATGTTTCATTACTTAAGAACTGTATACCTGATGCTAATCAAGTTATTGATTGGATTGTGATTTAGGTGGATCAAGAAGGCGTCTTGCAAGTGCATCATGTGCGCATATTGGACCGGAAGAGAAAACAACTTTGGAATCGAGCCATAGGACTTGTAAAGGTCTAGTGGACCTGGTATGGTCCTGAGGATGCAACATGGGAACATGAGGATTCTATGCGGGCATAATACCCACATCTTTTTGAAGATTTTGAAAATCTTGTTGATGTTGTGTAAAGAGTTGAACTGAGGACAGTGCAAAAATAAGGGGAGGGGATTGTAATATCCCCAAGGGCGAGCCCCAATTGTATTTATAAATTGTAAACATGTTTTTTAGGCTAGTGAGTTGAGTGTTGATAAGTTGGTGGACTTATGTGTTTATTAGGCCAGAGAACCTAAGTGTTAAAGGCCGAGAGCCTGATTTTGTATATGTAACTATGCATATCATTAATAAAATATAAACATTGATGCGTGCAGACCGACCACGAAGAAAGAGTGATGGGGGACTAAGCTTCCACAAGGTGGGTAAGGGAAAGGGGATTGAAAGGTTGGAAAGAAGGGCTAAGCTTAGCGGATTAAGTCCTTGAGAATAATAATTTATTATTATTTCAAAGCTGTGTGAAAGACATGTTTTTATCCTAAGTCCTGGGAAAGGCAATGTGTGCAAAAGGAAACACATGCAGCTCCAAGAAGATAAGTGTCGACCTGGGTGCATGCAGTTAAAGTTGCAGAAGTTAGCCATGTTGGGGGTTCGCTCATTGCAAGGATCTGGGGTGTCTGAACCATTTGCCTATGCGTCTGCATTTGCATACCCTCACGCACCTCTGGAATCAATAATCTGTGAGTCTAAATGCACTGGAGTTCACTTGTTATTCCCAATTCCTGTGAATTCTGTCTGGCCTCTATGTTTTGACCTTGGCATACCCATGCATACACGATCAATCACCCAATGGGAGGGAAAATCGACCAGTGTGTCCCGTGAACCCAGGTTTATCCACACTGCAAATATGAGTTCGTGCCTTAACTGTTTGGGTTGTTGTCCTGTGTATTGCCTGAGCCGTGTTGCATCTTAGTGGGACTGTTGTCGTTTTTGGATGTCCATACCCAAATTTCCCTGTAGCTGTTGTCGCCCGTGAGTTAATTGAATGTTGTTGATGTTCTATAATCTTTACCTTGCAGGGATTGAGTAGTAACTGACTGAAGAAGCGAGTTTTTAGGCCCATGGTGGAAGAGGCAGGTTGTCATACCTATGAGCAGCTCTCTCTAGGTGAGAGTGGTTTTCTTCCAGAGAGAGTCCGACAATAGCTACGGAGCTCTGAGAGTTCTTGATCTGGCTTGTTGTCGATACCCTGAGAGGGAGGTGAAGCAGCCGATGGACTATGTGACAGTGAAGGTGTATACTCTTGGGTGGAACAAGCATGTGGGGAATGAGAGTCTGTGAGTAGTGGGCGTAAGAAGGCTCCTGGAGAGAATCCTTCTGGTTACACTATGCAATTTTCCTATAACCTCAACCTAGTCTAGGATTCCCTTGCCCTGGGTGGAGCTTAGTCCTAGCTCGGGGGTGACCCACTGCTAAGAGTGATGAGCAACGTGGCCTAATGTTGGGAGGTTCGTGGAAGGTCTGCACATAGTTGGTGGTGTTACTCCAGTTGAAAAGATAAGTATCATTAATGTGCTTAATTTATATGTTATGCATGCTTGTAATACTTGAATGTTATCATGTATTCCGTTGCGTATATGAATTACTGTCTATTACCTTTGAATATGTATGATAGCAGTAACTTTGAGTTATATGTTTTATTTCGAATAAAATGCATGTTAGATATATGTATGTATGTATGTATTTCCGCGTGGTAGCATTGCTCGACCTGTTGGTGGTAGGGGATGTTACATGTTTACTTTTTCTCTTGGTTATCGGTCCCTTATATTTTTCCAGTATCAATTTCTATTTTCTCTTCTTTGTACTTGTCTTCTTGGAATTTGTCTTTTTTCATCTTGGGAAAGAGTTTTCCAAGATCTTTCTAATTCTTCACAATTTTGGGCCATTTTCAGCACGCGATCATAAAATTAGTGCAAAATACTTCTTTGATTTCCCAATCCAATTTGTAACTGGGGTTGATCCGGTTGAGGTTGAGTCATAAAGAATTCTGGTCTAAAACCAATTTGTTGTCTTCATTTCCCTAGTATGGTCACCAAAAATGTTAATGTTTGAGTCTGTTAAGACCAAAAAAAACAAACTCATGAGGATATTAATCCCCTTGCGTTTTTATAGGGGTGGTACTCCACTTTAATTTTTTCTAAAATATTTTCTTTGAAATTATTTCGGGACAATATATATATATATATATA
>JZKD02S1056866.1:168051-201244 GCA_000966675.3 Picea glauca
TTCCCACCAGATGGAAGCCTTTCCGTTCAGATTGAAAGTGGCCACTCGGGCCTTCAAGTTCTCTGAGAAATCATGGACTCTGAAATATTTCTTCAGTCCAAGTAGCCAAGCTTCATCTTCCTCTCCCTTCTTTATTTCGCCGTCGAAGGAGGGAGGTTTGGCCTTTTTGAATTCCTCAAATTTATGACTCTTGGAAATATTTTGCTTCTTTTGTTTCTTTTGAGAATAGGAACTGGTTCTGCTGCTGGAAGAGCCTTCGGAATCGCCAGCTTCCTTCTCAGTGGAATCTCCTGGCACGGATCCTTTACCTCTAGGGTGGACCTTTCTGGACGTGCTTCTCTTAGTGTGGCCACTGACACGACCACGATTCTGCATCTCAGGTTCATGCTGCATTTGTCGTTGTAAGTTGGATAAGCTCTGTAGTAGAACTGCGTTAATTTCGGTTTGCTTTTCTTGTTCTTTCATCATCCTTTCATTATCGGCCTTGCAGCTTTGCAATTCGACCATGAGACTCCTCACAGTCTCAACTAGGCCTGGAGGGGTTCCCATTGCTCTTATTTCGTCTGACTCCTCATCTCTGTTGTGGGAGCCTTCTCCCACCTCTTGGTGAGTCACCATTCTCTGCATTTGTGGATTCCCGCGGTTGATCGTCCGCTTGAGTGAAAAGACAAACGTTGACTAGTAGTCAAGAGTTAAATTCATTTTTATAAATGGCGCATAAATTCATAACTCTTTCACATGCACACACAGTCGGGTTTTTATTTTCCAGGTTCTTAATCCTAGGTAAGATAGTTAAGTCAGGGGATTACTCCTCATAGGAGTGTTTTGAACTAGGTTTCTGCGCGACTCGTGCATAAGCCCAATCAGGTCGAGTGTTGTAACCATGCTCTGATACCAATTTGTAACATACCCACTGTCGTCAATAAAAAAATTTCGTTGTTTTCTCAGTAATGAGAACTCTTGGAGCCCTACAGGGGTCTAGTGCAGACGAGTTCTTCCCTGTTCACCTCCCTGTGATCATGGATTAGGACCACTAGTCAAACGAACCAAGCGCCTTTCACAACTCGTGACCTCACGAGTCGTGAATCAAAGGCCCTCGAATTTTCTTCACAAATCACCGATACCCGAGATCACGAAATGGGTATAGATCCTTTCTTAGTTAGTGCCCTCCCCACCTGTAACCGTAGGCTAGGATTAAACGTCAGCGCCTCGCGCAACTCGCACCCTCGTGAGTTTGTGAGTCGAACTCTCGTGCTCTCCTGTTGCGATATCCTGAGACACGATAAGTCCACGGAGCATTGACTCCCTTCTCTAGGGGATACGTGTCCACCCGTCAGTCAGGCAGGCCCTACCTCGAGGGTTGCCAGGTGTTCTCTCGTGCTCGGCTCTCGGCACCTCGCTACTCGTAATTTGGAGCACCTAAACTTTGGGCTCTTACCTCGTGAACCTCCGAGTTCACGAGACCTCTTGGGTCTCCTGGCACGCGTCCTCAACTATGGACGGCTCAGATCCTCTCGTGGCCTCGCCACTCACAACCTCATGTCTTGCGACTTTTAACGCCAAATACTTGGGCGTTCACCCTGCGAGCTCCCGAGTTCGCGAGCTCTCCTCGATTTCTGCCACCTGTCCTCCCCATATGGACGGCTCACAGCCTTTCGCTACTTCGTTGCTTCGCGACTTAGAGCATCCAAACTTTGGACTCTTATCCCGCGAGTCCCGAGCTCACGAGATCTCTGGATCTCCACCACCTGTCCTCTTCGAATGGACGGTTCAGATCCCCTTGTAGCTTCGCCACTCGCGACTTAAAGCATCCAGCTTTTGGACTTCTACCCCGAGAGTCCCGAGCTCACAAGATCTCTGGATCTCTGCCACCTATCCTCCTCGGATGGATGGATGAGATCCTCTCGTAGCCTCGTCGCTCATGACTTAAAGCGTCCAACTTTTGGACTTCTACCCCGCAAGTCCTGAGCTCACGAGATCTTAACCCTCGTCTATCTCCCTATAGGTCTAACGATTGTCGGTTTTCCTAGCTAAGATCTGACGGTTCAGATCTGTCCCAATGCCGTGCCCTTTCCTAACTGTTCCTTGGACGTGGAAAAGACCAACGGTCCAGATGTTCTCATGGGGTCTGGGGATCTATGAATCAGATTTCCTCGCTACTCACGAAGATAAGAGAAAAAGGGTTAAGGCAATTTATGCCCTCATTCATTTCTTTGATTTAATGGTCGTGAATGACCACAGATTTCTCGACAGGGTCTCATCCATTGATCGATACTTAACCTTACGCGGCTACTTCGGGATTTCAAGAGGGTCATTCCTCTTTGCATAGGGTTGCTAAGACTTGCACATTCACGCCCTTTCTTCTAGGTTCTTGGTGAACCTTTCTGAGAAGGGAAATCTCTGTGAAGAGGTCCATTTCGGGCCATTCCTGGATACAGATAAGGGAAACGAATTCCAGAGAATGGAGTGGATACCTGACTTAGTTCAACCTGGGCATGATTAGATTCCTTTTTTATCAACGTAAGTCGTGCATGGCTTCTTTTATTACAAGCATATGTCCATTAATTGTTATCAAAACATTCATAGACATTCTTACACTAAAATCGTTCACAATCTCACAGTGTTGTGAGTATATATATCTATATATATATATAGATATAGATATAGATATATACACCAGTGTATGAATTTCAAGATGCAATACATAAAATACTTATCAGGAATAACACCAGAAGTGGGTGCAACTACTGAGAGGGGTGATCGTTTCCACCCAACCGTAGCCTCAGCGACTCCCAACGGATTTACCACTAGCCACCCCCGAGCTGAGACCACGATGCTCTGAGACTGCATCTTTGTCTGCCAGTGACCATAAGCGAAGGTTGCAATCCTTCCTCTCTGCTAACACTCACCCTGCATAATGCCAGAGTTCCCCTCGTGTCTTCCCCCTCAATTGTCTCTGCCATACGCCTTATCCTCTCACGAGGTTGCGTGTGGCACGATTACCCTCGCGCCGATCAGGCCTGGCGGCTCTACGGATGGGCGGTTTACCATCCCATCCCTCATCAAGCCATCCACCTACCAGCCTGCGAGGCATTGAATTTCAGGGCCAGCGAGCCGCTTTTGGTTCTCTGGGCCAGTGGAGTCCAAATACGATATTTAATTCTTGGTGGAAGTTAACGCCACCTTTTCAGGAGCCTTCCACCGCCATCGTGGTCTCTTTTCTGCACATCCCCTCTCAGCAGTCCTGCAATAAATTCAAGATATTATTCACATTCTTTGACCTCATCCTGCAGGTCCATTTACATCACATATTCATACTTATGAGTTTGCCATAGTCCTCGGCCAGTTTAGTTATATTTACAAACTGGGGGAAACAGGGTGTTACACATCACTTTCATAAAATATATTTGATCACATTTATAGGAAGAAAGAAATGACCCATATATCAGAGAACCTTAAAAGAGTTTTCATTAGAATTAAAATAAGATTTTGATGAATCAATTTCAAATATCTTACCCTCAAATACTTAGAGTTCAAAAACACAGTCAAAATTAATCTCGAATTGGTTATCTAGGATTTTTCTCAAAAATGATAAAGTCTTTACAGTTTGATGAAAATTAAAGTGTTTACTGGGATTGGGGCTCCCATGGACCATAAAATAAAAATAAGATAAGAGAATGGATTCGTTGGATCAAAGCAAGAGCAAGGATGAACCTAGAAAGAAAATGAAAGAAAGGATAAAAAATTGGTTATGTTCTTCAAAGAAATAGTAAACGTAACTAAATGATTTTTTATCTAGAAAGTAAAAATTTTGGGAATAAATGTGAACTTTAGACTCACTGTGGTGAATCTCTCATGTCTTCATTTTCTTGTTGATGCACCTTTTATATCTTTTTTTCTTGTGATTATATGACCAGTATCAATTGCTTTCGTTGGACCCTCGATAATCTTGATTATAGCCCTTTTTAACCATTCTTCAATATATTCTCGCAAAGGATCAACGATCGCCTCTTGCTTGACTTTAACTTTGAACAATTCATTTCCATATTCTCTATAATCAATTGAAATATTTTTCAATGTAGTTTCAATATCCTCATTTCTATTGACATATTCAATAAGCCAATTATCAATGCCATCTTCAATATAGTCAATCATACTATTGAACTTCTCTACTGATAATTTCCTTAAATTTTCCATGTTTTCTTCGAACTGTTGTCTTGTTTGAAGCATTGAATTTTTAATTAGCTATGGATCTTCTACTTCAATGGTGTTGCCTGCAAGATCTAATCCAATCAATTTGGAATAAGCCTTCGTATTTTAGGATGTTAAGTCATTGAGTTCATTTAATAATTCCCTTAATACATTAATTCTTTGAATCCAACATGACTGTATTTGCTTTATATGAGCTTGAGAAGGTAATTATTCTTGTTTTCTTTCATATTATGTCATTGTTGAAACCTTCATAATAAATGTGGCAAGTCCATCCTTGAAAAATTCATCATTTTCAATGTCGGCTTTCAAATACTCTCTAGTATTTTGAATCATAGAACCAAGAGTAACAAAATTACTTGCTAGATCCCATGTATCTAAAATAAGAGACATTTCTTAATATTGTGTTCAAAACAATGTCTGGTTGCAACAAGTAAACTTGAGGTCCCTTTTAATCTTATACTTGACTATGGAGTTTTCCCAAAATTATTGTCGGGATGAATTGTGGTAACAGGGGTGGCTAATATTGGTGGAGGCATTAGAGTAAACTCTAGTTTTTGTATCCTTTCTTTGAGTCTAGCATTCACAGCTTCCATGTCATCTATTGAAACTTCTAGAGAATTTGTTGTAACTTTGTGAATCTTAGTGATCCTAGATGGAAGCATCTTATTAAGTTTAAATGTAGAACAAGTTTTGCCCTTTTTATTTTTTGAAGGGGTTCTTTCAAAAATCAATTTTCTTGAGTCTTTATCAAATAAAACATTATGTACGGAAAATGATTCTTCTTCTGAAAACTCTTCTTCTTGAATAGCAAGTTCAGCCACAGATTGTATATTTTTCTGTAATTGTTCTTAATCATCAAGGAAATGGATATTTTCTATATCAACTTCTAAATCCATGTCTTCGAGGGGAATTTCGCTCTTAGGTATATGCTCTTCAGATTCTTGCTGAGAATTATTCCTCTTTCTTTTTACATACAACTTATGTGACTTTTCCAATTTTCCCTAAGGAGGGTTTTTATCATCTCCATCATCTGAGTTATTCATTGAAGACTTTTCTGTTGAGATGTTGTAGACTGAAATTTTTTTCTAGATTGCTTGGACTTTTGGGAAATAATAGGAGATTGAGCATTCATTTCATTAGAAGGTTTCCCTTTATGCTTATATTGGTTTGTGGTACTTATGATGGTTTTAATATTCCCTGCTTTCTTTTTACTGCATTCACCCAAAAGATTATAGTTGTCTCCTTATTCTTCTCCAAAGATAGAGTTATTAATAAGTGTATTATTGAATCCAACTGCTACCATGTGATCATGAAAAAAATGATTAGGCTCAAAACCCTTAATCTCTTTTGCAAATTTCATGTTATATTGATCACACTGTGTAGCATATTCATCAATTTTAGAAATAACTCTTAGAAAAATTTCTCCGACCTTCCAAGGTAGTGGGATAAATTGTTTCTTCTTTTTCTCATAAAATAGATGCAACTATGACTTGTATTGTCTTGCTACTTCAACAATAAATAATCTATCTAGAATGCAATAAGGAAGATATAGGAGTTTTTCATGAGAGCAATAGATCCTTATAATAATGTATTTGTTTGTTTTATCCAAAATTCCCTTTTATCTAGAAAATTCAATGCTTCTTGTGACAATCTTGATGTGTTTTCTCCAAAGACCGGCTTCTTAAAAACAGACACAAATTCATTATATACTTCATAAAAGAAGTGAGCGGTCTTTTGCCTCCAAAGGGCTGGATACCACATTGTGTCTGAGTTTGCATTACAATTTACCCTTCTCCCTACGTTCAATCTCTTGAAGAGATGTCTATGTAGAAAACTTCAATCCATAAGTACTATGTAGCAAACTCCAAAATCTTTATCACTCAATTAAAATAAAAATGATAGATATACACCAACAGTTCCTTAGAAAAGTACTAGGAACCTTCACTCATAAAACATAAAATTGGCAGAAATAATATATACAAATTATATATTATAAGATATGAAAATAGATCTCACATTCATCACTTTCATAAAATATATTTGATCACATTTATAGGAAGAAAGAAATGGCCCATATATCAGAGAACCTTAAAAGAGTTTTCATTAGAATTAAAATAAGATTTTGATGAATCAATTTCAAATATCCTATTCTCAAATACTTAGAGTTCAAAGACAGTCAAAATTAATCTCGAATTGGTTATCTGGGATTTTCGCAAAAATGATAAATTATTTACAGTTTGATGAAAATTAAAGTGTTTGTCTAAAGGTCTGCGATTAGAACTCTCGTGGACCATAAAATGAAAATAAGAGAAAAGAATGGATTTTTTGGATCAAAGCAAGAGCAAGGATGAACCTGGAAAGAAAATGAAAGAAAGGATAAAAAAAATAGTTATGTTCTTCAAGGAAATAATAAACGTAACTAGATGATTTTTTATCTAGAAAGTGAAAATTTTGGGAATAAATGAGAACTCTAGACTTACTATGATGAATCTCTCATGTCTTCATTTTCTTGTCGATGCACCCTTTATATCTTTGTTTCTTGTGATTATGCGACTGGTATCAATTGCTTCCGTTGGACCCTTGATAATCTTGATTATAGCCCTTTTTAACCATTCCTCAATATATTCTTGCAAAGGATCAACGATCGTTTCTTGTTTGACTTTGATTTTGAACAATTCATTTTCATATTCTCTATACTCAATTGAAAGATTTTGCAATGTAGTTTCAATATCCTCATTTCTATTCGCATATTCAACAAACCAATTATCAATGCTATCTTCAACATATTCAATCATACTATTGAATTTCTATGTTGATAATTTCCTTAAATTTTCCATGTTTTCTTCGAATTGTTGTCTTGTTTGAAGCATTCAATTTGAAATTAGCTCTGGATATTATATTTCAATGGTGTTTCCCGCAAGATCTAATCCAGTCAATTTGGAATAAGCCTCCGTCTTTTTGGATGTTAAGTCATTGAGTTCATTTAATAATTCCCTTAATACATTAATTATTTGAATCCAACATGCCCTTAGTTGCTTTATATGAGCTTGAGAAGATAATCCTTCTTGTTTTCTTTCATATTATGTCATTGTTGAAACCGTCATAATAAATGTGGCAAGTCCATCCTTGAAAAAACCTTCATCATTTTCAATGTCAGCATTCAAATACTCTAGTATTTTGAATCCTAGAACCAAGAGTAACAAAATTACTTGCTAGATCCCATGTATCTAAAATAAGAGACATTATTTTCTTTATATTGTGTTCAAAACAATGTTGGGTTGCAGCAAATAAACTTGAGGTCCCTTTTAATCTTATACTTGACTATGGAGTTTTCCCAAAAATCATTTTGGGTTGAATTGTGGTAACAGGGGTTGCTAATATTGGTGGAGGCATTAGAGTAAACTCTAGTTCTTATATCCTTTCTTTGAGTCTAGCATTATTGACATCCATGTCATCTATTGAAAAAAGCATCTGTTATAACCTTGTGAATCTTAATGATGTGAGATGGAAGCATCTTATTAAGTTTAAATGTAGAACAAGTTTTTCCCTTTTTATTTTTTGAAGGGGTTCTTTCAAAAATCAATTTTCTTGAGTATTTATCAAATAAAGCATTATGTACGGAAAATGATTCTTCCTCTGAGAACTCTTCTTCTTGAATAGTGAGTTCAGCCACAGATTGTATTTTTTTCTGTACTTGTTCTTAATCATCAAGGAAATGGATATTTTCTATATCAACTTCTAAATCCATGTCTTCGAGGGGAATCTCACTCTTAGGTATATGCTCTTCAGATTCTTGCTGAGAATTAGTACTCTTTCTTTTTACATGCAACTTATGGGACTTTTCCAATTTTCCCTAACGAGGGTTTTTATCATCTTTGTCATCTGAGTTATTCATTGAAGACTTTTTCTGTTGAGATGTTGTAGACTGAGAATTCTTTCTATATTGCTTTCTCTTTTGGGAAATAATAGGAGATTGAGCATTCCTTTCATTAGAAGGTTTCCCTTTCTGCTTATACTAGTATGTGGTACTTATGATGGTTTCAATATCGCGTGTTTTATTTCTATTGCATTCATCCAAAGGATTATTGTTGTCTCCTTCTTCTTCTCCAAAGATAGAGTTATTAATAAGTGTATTATTGAATCCTACTGCTACCATGTGATCATGAAAAAGATAATTAGGGTCAAAATCCTTAATCTCTTTTGCAAATTTCATGTTATATTGATCAAACTGTGTAGCATATTCATCAATTTTAGCAATTCCTCTTAGAAAAATTTCTCCAACCTTCCAAGATAGTGGGATAAATTGTTTCTTCTTTTTATTATAAAATGGATGCAACTAGGACTTGTATTGTCTTGCTAATTCAACAATAAATAATCTGTCTATAACAAAGTAAGGAAGATATAGGGGTTTTTCATGAGACCAGTAGATCCTTATAATATTGTATTTGTCTATCTTTTCCATAATCCCCTTTTATCCAGAAAAATTAATGTTTCTTGTGACAATTTGGATGTGTTTTCTCCAAAGACCAACTTCTTAAAAACAGACACGAATTCATTATATACTTCATAAAAGAAGTGAGCGGTATTTTGCCTCCACAAGGTTGGATACCACATTATGACCGAGTTTGCATTACAATTTACCCTTCTCCCTATGTTCAATCCCTTGAAGATATGTCTATGTAGCCAACTTCAATCCATAAGTACAATGTAGCAAACTCCAAAATATTTATCACTCAATTAAAATAAAAATGATAAATATACACCAATAGTTCGTGAGAAAAGTATCAAGAACCTTCACTCATAAAATATAAAATTGGCAGAAATAATATATATATATTATATATTATAAGAAATGAAAATAGATCTCACATTCATCACTTTCATAAAATATATTTGATCACATTTATAAGAAGAAAGAAATGACCCATATATCACAGAAACTTAAAATAGTTTCATTAGAATTAAAATAAGATTTTGATGAATCAATTTCAAATATCTTATCCTCAAATACTTATAGTTCAAAGACACAATCAAAATTAATCTTGAATTGGTTCTCTCGGATTTTCTCAAAAATGATAAAGTCTTTACAATATGATGAAAATTAAAGTGTTTGTCTAAAGGAATGGGATTGGGGCTCCCGTGGACCATAAAATAAAAAGAAGAGAAGAGATTTGTTGGATCAAAGCAAGAGCAAGGCTAAACCTGGAAAGAAAATGAAAGAAAGTATAAAAAATCGGTTATGTTCTTCAAGGAAATAATAAACGTAATGGATGATTTCTTCTCTAGAAAGAGAGAATTTTGGGAATAAATGTGAACTTTAGACTTACTGTGATGAATCTCTCATGTCTTCATTTATTGTTGATGAACCTTTTAAATCTTTGTTTCTTATGATTATGTGACTGGTATCAACTGCTTCTTTTGAACCCTCGATAATCTTGATTATAGCCCTTTTTAACCATTCTTCAATATATTCTCGCAAAGGAGCAACAATCACCTCTTGTTTGACTTTGATTTTGAACAATTCATTTTCGTATTCTCTATAATCAATTGAAATATTTTGCAATGTAGTTTCAATATCCTCATTTCTATTGGCATATTCAACAAGCCAATTATCAATGTCATCTTATATATTTTAAATCATACTACCGAACTTCTTTGCTGATAATTTCTTTAAATTTTCCACGTTTTCTTCGAACTATTGTCTTGTTTGAAGCATTGAATTTGAAATTAGCTTTGGATCTTCTACTTTAATGGTGTTTCCCGCAAGATATAATCCAACCAATTTGGAATAAGCCTCAGTATTTTTGGATGTTAAGTCATTGAGTTCATTTAATAATTCTCTTAATACATTAATTCTTTGAATCCAACATGCCCTTAGTTGCTTTATACAAGCTTGAGAAGGTAAGTCTTCTTGTTTTATTTCATATTTTTTCATTGCTAAAACCTTCATAATAAATGTGGCAAGTCCATCCTTGAAAAATCCTTTATCATTTTCAATGTCGGATTTCAAGCACTCTCTAGTATTCTAAATCCTAGAACCAAGAGTAACAATATTACTTGCTAGATCCTATGTATCTAAAATAAGAGACAAATTTTTCTTAATATTTTGTCCAACATAATGTCTGGTTGCAACAAGTAAACTTGAGGTCCCTTTTAATCTTATACTTGACTCTGTAGTTTTGCAAAAATTCATGCCAGGTTGAATTGTTGCAAAAGGGGTGGCTAATATTGGTGGAGGCATTAGAGTAAACTCTAATTCTTGTACCTTTTCTTTGAGTCTAGCATTATCAGCTTCCATGTCATCTATTGAAACGTCTATAGCATCTGTTGTAACCTAATGAATCTTAGCTATCCTAGATGGAAGCATCTTATTAAGGTTAAATGTAGAACAAGGTTTTCCCTTTTTATTTTTTGAAAGGGTTCTTTCATAAATAATTTTTCTTGAGTCTTTATCAAATAAAGCATTATGTATGGAAAAGGATTCTTCTTCTGAGAACCCTTATTCTTGAATAGTGAGTTTAGCCATAGATTGTATATTTTCTTGTACTTGTTCTTCATCATCAGAGAAATGGGTATTTTCTATATCAACTTCTAAATCCATGTATTCAAGGGTAATCTCGCTCTCAGGTATGTACTCTTCATTTTCTTGCTAAGAACCAGTCCTCTTTCACTCAATTAAAATAAAAATGATAAATATACACCAATAGATCAAGAGAAACGGACCAGGAACCTTCACTCGTAAAATATAAAATTGGCAGAAACAATATATATAAATTATGTATTATAAGAAATGAAAATAGATCTCACATTCATCACTTTCATAAAATATATAATTGATCACATTTATAGGAAGAAAGAAATGGCCCATATATAAGAGAAGCTTAAAAGAGTTTTCATTAGAATTAAAATAAGATTTTGATGAATCAATTTCAAATATCTTATCCTCAAATACTTAGAGTTCAAAAACACAATCAAAATTAATCTCGAATTGGTTCTCTGGGATTTTCTCAAAAATGATAAAGTCTTTACAATATGATGAAAATTAAAGTGTTTGTCTAAAGGAATGGGATTGGGGCTCCCATGGACCATAAAATAAAAAGAAGAGAAGAGAATGGTTTCGTTGGATCAAAGCAAGAGAAAGGCTAAAATTGGAAAAATAAATAAAAGAAAGGATCAAAATCGGTTATGTTCTTCAAGGAAATAATAAACTAATGGATGATTTCTTCTCTAGAAAGAGAGAATTTTGGGAATAAATGTGAACTTTAGACTTACTGTGATGAATCTCTCATGTCTTCATTTGCTTGTTGATGAACCCTTTATATCTTTGTTTTTTGTGATTATGTGACCGGTATCAATTGCTTCTGTTGGACCCTCGATAATCTTGATTATAGCCCTTTCTAACCATTCTTCAATATATTCTCGCAAAGGAGCAACAATCACCTCTTGTTTGACTTTGATTTTGAACAATTCATTTTTCGTATTCTCTATAATCAATTGAAACATTTTGCAATGTAGTTTCAATATCCTCATTTCTATTGGCATATTCAACAAGCCAATTATCAATGTCATCTTCTGGATATTTAACTTCTCCTCTAATAATTTATTTAAATTTTCCACGTTTTCTTTGAACTGTTGTCTTTTTTGAAGCATTGAATTTGAGATTATCTTTGGATCTTCTACTTAAATTATATTTCATGTTGATGAATGCAGTTATGGGAGACATCCTCCAGCTTACAAACCTATGAGATGTGGAACATAGCAGCTATGCGAGTCTTTCTCTCAGCTTACAAACCTGAGAGAAATCCCCTATGAAGGGTTTGTGGTTCCTGCCTGGGACAGAATCAGGAATGTAGATATGACCTCCTCCATGACATGGGTGAGAAAAACTCTAGATGATTATCCGATGTAAAATCGATCTGTTGATTTAGGACGTGTATGTGGTTGAGCACAAGGTGAACGTGGGAAATCCCAAAAGTGTTGGGCACATGATCATGTGAACATAAATGAAGATGATGTGATGGCCTCCTCTTAGCAGCAGAGTTGACAAGAAGTCTCCATATGATCCTCCTATTGGTGGCAGTAGGAAAGCAGATATGTAGAGTGGACGTGCCTATGGATGAGCACAGGTGAACGTGTGAAGACCTGGTTCATTTGTGTAATGCAGTGAATCAGGTCCATGGCATCTCTATGGATGTGCCCCTAGTGGATGAGCACTAGTGGGTGTATCGAATCCTTTGCTATATAGTGTTCAAGAGTTAGACCTACATGTAACCATGAGTATTATGTAAAGGGTATAGGTCGGCCCTACCTTATTGTGTCTAACAATAAATGTAAAAGATAATTAATATTAATATTAATATTAATTATTATAATAAATAAATAATATATCTAAGTGAGGTTGGCCCTATTGTGCCAATAGACACTTCATTTGATAGGACAAGTCTAATATAAGAAAAAGAAAATATTTCATTGTAGACACACACACACTTTTGAGTTTTGGAAATTTCAGCAAGTACACTTCTTGGTCAAAGTTGTGCACCTCTCTTGGGCGCTAGAGTTCTAGGGTTTTGTGCACCCTCTTATGTTCTAGGATATTCTTGGTGGTAAAGGTATTTCTCTTGAAAAGTATAGCAAAGGATTTGGCTGGGTTTTTCTCCCTTATTGAGAAGGGTTTCCCAGGATACATTTTGTGTTCTTGTGCATGGTGCTTCTTCATGTGATCTTGGTTGCTATAGCATTTATGGTAAATTGTTAAAAGAAAATGAACTTCATGCTTAACGTAATGCTACAAAAAATCAACATGGTATCAGAGCATAGGTTTTCAAAGAACCCATTGCACAAGCATCCACCAAGTCTCATCCCTTACCAGCAATCCCTCCACTTCTGTAGAACCGCACGACCCTCCTAGGGTTCTAGAAAAATTTGTACGACCCTCTCTTTTAAGTGTTTCAACCCCTGAAAACTTGGACGCTGAGGATAATTTCAGCACAAAAGAGTACGGCCTCTTCCAACGCATCTCCAGAAGCTCTCGGAACTAGATTTCGAGAAATTTTGATTTTTGGCCCTAGGGTTTCTAGGGTGCCGAAATTTCCTGCAGAATATTTCTTATTTTTCTGAAGAAACATTGTTCTGAATTAGGAAGCATCTTATGATACTATCAAATTGATTATTGGCAATCATAAGTCCAAAGATAATCTAGTCTACAAGGATTCAAGAAATGATGAAGAAAATAACCCTAATGGAAGATAGGCGTGATGGAGCAAGCAACTTCATCCCTTGGAAATCAAAGCTTCTAGTCACTCTTGAAGAAGAAGATCTCTTGGATGCAACCACTAAAACTCTACCAGAAACAATGACTGATTTAGAAAAGAAAGTAAGAAAAGAAGATGACGTCAGAGCAAGGAAAATAATCATCTACTCAGTAAGAGACCACCTCTTTCCCTGGATCGCCAATCTAAAGACTGCCTATGATATGTATAAAACATTGAAAGAAATGTTTGAAAGTGACAACACTTTCAGAGCTCTCACCTTGAGAAGTCAACTCAAAAGTACTAAGATGACAAAAGATGACACAGTTGCACTTTTCTTCATGAAGTTATTAGAGATTAAAGAACAGTTAGAGACATTTGGAGAAATCATGTCTGATAGAGAACTTGTCTTAATCACTCTCCAGAATCTTCCAAAATCATGGGAGCCCTTCCTTCAGAGTATGAGTGGAAGAGAAACCCTACCTACCTTTGAGCGACTATGGATAGATTGTACTCAAGAAGAAATAAGACTCAGAGATAGAGGAGTGGAAGATTGCCTAGAAGAAAATCATGCTCTTGCACGTCACACCAGGAAAGGAGGAAAGTTCAAAAGAAACTTCAGGCAAACATTTAAAGAAGAAAAGTCTTCATCCAATTCATGATATCAAAGAAGAGATGCTTCAAAAGTTCAGTGTTACAGATGTGACAAGTATGGACACATTACTAAACATTGTCCAACCAGAAAGAAGGGAAAACAATATGCCACCACTGTCGACATTGATCTAGATCCACCTCAAGAAAGTGAAGATAGGAGAAATGAGAAGTACTTTCTCTAGAAGAACGTTGCTACAAAATAGGTAAAATATTTTTGTTCTAAAATTTTATATTAAATTGCATGTTTCAAATAAAAGAAGGATATCACTCCTTATACTAAAAGAGCTCTCAAAACTTGGACCATTATCCCTGGTACGAGAGTCCAAAAACATTGTTCTTTGTATAAGAACAAAGTTGAAATATTATTCTTGAAAGAGAGATACAAATCTCAAAATAAAGATTAACGAAAAATAAACATTTACTCCCCTTCAGCAGTTCAGAGGGAGACAGACAATTTCTCCAGTTGATATATTCAATGATATTGCAGCAAGGCATAAAATGCCTACCTAGACTCACTATGCAAGAGGCAGAAAAGCATACAAGCCTCTCAAGGCACATCCTAAGAAAGAAAAAGAAATTTTCGAGCTATACTTCAGTCATGAGCCACTTCATTAATGATGAACTTCTTGGTCTTAGAGAATCAACAAGAAAACAGGTATGGAAAGATGCCATAACAGAAGAGTACCAATATATCTTAAAAGAATGATGTATAAGAAATTATTCAGAGACCAGAAGGGAAGTCAGTGGTAACTTCCAAGTGGATCTATAATATCAAGCATACAGCTGATGAAAGTATCAAAGAAATACAAAACGAGATCTATAGTCAGAGATTTCTCACAAACAGAGGGAGTTGTCTATGATGAAACACCTGATCCAGTGAACCAGACACACTTCCATTCATGAGTTGGAAACTATATCAGATAAATGGATTCTTGATATCTCTGTATTTCAAACAAGAGAGTTGTTGATCCAAACTTATATCATTACAGTATTGATGACCAAAGCCTGGTCCTGATGATTTATTCAGAAAGCATTGTTGTTACAAGTAATCCTTGATTTCTTAATTCGAGATGAAGAATCTGAGTATGATACACTGGTTCTTGGGACAATAAGTATGACAGATGATCAATAAGATCTTCCTGAGTCAAAGAAAGTACAGTGAACCGAAAAAGCTCATTTGGTTGATGTCCTACCTTGAAGTCTTCCATGTTTTCCTATTGCAGCAAGAAACATAACCTTGTAGCCTTAAGTGCGCCAGAGACAGAGTATATATAACAATAAGTGTGCGGAGAAATGTGGCTTCACATACTTCCGACAGATTTACTTGACCATGAGATGGATCCTATGGTGACGATAGAGAGCCATATATAAAGCTTCTTAAGGAACCTAGTGCTTCCTAATGGATTGACACACAGTGAGATAAAACATTCTTAGGTCAGAGATATGATGCAGAATAAAATTGTATACTTGCAGTACCTTTCTACACCTGAGCAGACTGCAAACATTTACACCAAACTTTTACTTGGTGAATAACTCCTTCCGATTTAAGAGGAAGTATGGATGACTTTAGCCAAAAACAAAATTTAGAGTACATCGGTATGAGACTTGGCTTGATGAAGAATGCCTCCCTAACTGAGAGGGAGTGTTGATGAATGCAGCTATGGGATCCATCCTCAATCTTACAAACCTGTGAGTTGTGGAACATAGCAGCTATGTGAGTCTTTCTCTCAACTTACAAACCTGAGAGAAAGCCCCTATGAAGGGTTCGTGGTTCCTTCCTGGGATAGAGTCAGGAACGTAGAGATGACCTCCTGCATGACGTGAGTGAGAAGAACTCCAGATGATTATCCGATGTAAAAGCGATATGTTGAGTTAGGACGTGCTTGTTGTTGAGAACAAGGTGACCGTGGGAAATCCCAAAAGTGTTGGGCACATCATCATGTGAACATAAATGAAGATGATGTGATGGCCTCCTCTGAGCAGCAGAGTTGACGAGAAGTCTCTAGATTATCCTCCTGTTGGTGGCAGTGGGAAAGCAGATCTGTAGAGTGGACATGCATGTGGACGAGCACAGGTGAACGTGTGAAGACCTGGTTCATCTGTGTAATGCAGTGAATCAAGTCCATGTCATCCCTATGGATGTGCCCCTAGTGGATGAGAACTAGTGGGTGTATCAGATCCTTTCCTATATAGTGTTCAAGAGTCATACCTACCTGTAACCCTAAGTATTATGTAAAGGGTACAGGTCGGCCCTACCTTATTGTGTCTAACAATAAATGTAAAAGATAATTAATATTAATATTAATATTAATTATTATAATAAATAAATAATATATCTAGGTGAGGTTGGCCCTATTGTTCCAATAGACACTTCAGTTGATAGGACAAGTCTAATATAAGTAAAAGGAAATATTTTATTGTAGACACACACACACTTGTGAGTTTTGGAAATTTCAGCAAGTACACTTCTTGGTCAAAGTTGTGCACCTCTCTTGGGTGCTAGAGTTCTAGGGTTTTGTGCACCCTCTTGTGTGCTAGGATATTCTTGGTGGTAAAGGTCTTTCTATTGAAAAGTATAGCAAAGGATTTGGTTGAGTTTTTCTCCCTTATTGAGAAGGGTTTCCCAGGATACATTTTGTGTTCTTGTGCATGGTGCTTCTTCATGTAATCTTGGTTGTTGTAGAATTTATGGTAAATTGTTAAAAGCAAATGAACTTCATGCTTAACCTAATGCTATTAAAAATCAACATTTCCCGCAAGATCTAATCCAGTCAATTTGGATTAAGCCTCGGTCTTTTGGGATGTTAAGTCATTGAGTTCATTTAATAATTCTCTTAATCCATTAATTATTTGAATCCAACATGCCCTTAGGTTCTGTATACAAGCTTGAGAGGGTAAGTCGTCTTGTTTTCTTTCATATTTTGTCATTGCTAAAACCTTCATAATAAATGTGGCAAGTCCATCCTTGAAAAATCCTTTATCATTTTCAATGGCGGCTTTCAAACACTCTCTAGTATTCTAAATCCTAGAACCAAGAGTAATAAAATTACTTGCTAGATCCCATGTATCTAAAATAAGAGACAATTTTTTCTTAATATTTTGTTCAACATAATGTATGGTTGCAACAAGTAAACTTGAGGTCCCTTTCAATCTTATACTTGACTCTGTAGTTTTGCAAAAATTCATGCCATGTTGAATTGTTGCAAAAGGGGTGGCTAATATTGGTGGAGGCATTAGAGTAAACTCAAATTCTTGTATCCTTTCTTTGAGTCTGGAATTATCAACTTCCATGTCATCTATTGAAACGTCTAGAGCATCTGCTGTAACCTTATGAATCTTAGCGATCCTAGATGGAAGCATCTTATTAAGGTTAAATGTAGAACAAGTTTTTCCCTTTTCATTTTTTGGAGTTCTTTCATAAATCAATTTTCTTGAGTCTTTATCAAATAAAGCATTATGTCTGGAAAATGATTCTTCTTCTGAGAACTCTTCTTCTTGAATAGCGAGTTCAGCCATAGATTGTATATTTTCCCGTACTTTTTCTTCATCATCATGGAAATGGGTATTTTATTTATCAACTTTAAAATCCATGTATTCGAGGGGAATCTCACTCTCGGGTAAGTACTCTTCAATTTCTTGCTAAGAATTGGTCCACTTTCTTTTTAGTTGTAACTTATGGGACTTTTCCAATTTTCCCTGAGGAGGGTTTTTATCACCTCCATCATCTGAGTTATTCATTGAAGACTTTTTATGTTGTGATGTTGTAAACTGAGAATTGTTTCTAGATTGTGTGCCCTTTTGGGAAATAATAGGAGATTGAGCATTTCTTTCATTAGAAGGTTTCCCTTTCTGGTTATTCTAGTTTGTGGTACTTATGATGGTTTCAATATCACATGCTTTATGTTTTACTACATTCAGTCGGAGGATCATGGTTGTCTCCTTCTTCTTCTCCAAAGATAAAGTTATTAATAAGTGTATTACTGAATCAAATTGCTACCATGTGATCATGAAAAATATGGTTAGGGTCAAAACCCTTAATATATTTTTCAAATTTCATGTTATATTGATCAAACTGTGTAGCATATTCATCAATTTTAGCAATTCCTATTAGAAAAATTATGTCGACCTTCCAAGGTAGTGGGATAAATTGTTTCTTCTTTTTCTCATAAAATAGATGCAACCAAGACTTGTATTTTCTTGCTACTTCAACAACAAAAAAATATGTCTCGAACATAGTAAGGAATATATAGGGGGTTTTCATGAGACCAATTTATCCTTATAATATTGTATTTGTATGTTTTTTCCATAATCCGCTTTTTATCTAGAAATGTTAATGCTTCCTGTGACAATCTGGATGTATTTTCTCCAAAGACCAGCTTCTTAAAAACATACAGGGATTCATTATATACTTCATAAAAGAAGTGAGCGGTCGTTTGCCTCCACAAGGCTTGATACCACATTGTAATCGAGTCATCATCACAATTTACCCTTCTCCCTATGTTCAATCCATTGAAGATATGTCTATGTAGCAAATTTAAATCCATAAGTACTATGTAGCAAACTCCAAAATATTTATCACTCGATTAAAATAAAAATGATAAATATACACCAATAGTTCCTGAGAAAAGGAGGAACCTTCACTCATAAAATATAAAATTGGCAGAAATAATATATATAAATTATATATTATAAGAAAGGAAAATAGATCTCACATTCATCACTTTCATAAAATATATTTGATCACATTTATGGGAAGAAATAAATGGCCCATATATGGCCCATATATCAGAGAAACTTAAAAGAGTTTCATTAGAATTAAAATGATATTTTGATGAATCAATTTCAAATATCTTATCCTCAAATACTTAGAGTTCAAAGACACAATTAAAATTAATCTCAAATTGGTTCTCTTGGATTTTCTCAAAAATGATAAAGTCTTTACAGTATGATGAAAATTAAAATGTTTGTCTAAAGGAATGGGATTGGGGCTCCCGTGGACCATAAACTAAAAAGAAGAGAAGAGAATGGATTTTTTGGATCAAAGCAAGAGAAAGGATAAACCTGGAAAGAAAATGAAAGAAAGGATAAAAAATCGGTTATGTTCTTCAAGGAAATAATAAACGTAATGGATGATTTATGCTCTAGAAAGAGAGAATTTTGGGAATAAATGTGAAATTTAGACTTACTGTGATGAATCTCTCATGTATTCATTTGCTTGTTGAACCTTTATATCTTTGTTTTTTGTGATTATGTGACCGGTATCAACTGCTTCTGTTGGACCCTCGATAATCTTGATTATATCCCTTTTTAACCATTCTTCAATATATTCTCGCAAAGGAGCAACAATCACCTCTTATTTGACTTTGATTTTGAACAATTCATTTTTCGTATTCTCTATAATCAAACGAAATATTTTGCAATGTAGTTTTGATACCCTCATTTCTATTAGCATATTCATCAAGCCAATTATCAATGTCATCTTCTAGATATTCAATCATACTATTAAACTTTTTTGCGTATAATTTCTTTAAATTTTCCAGGTTTTCTTCGAACTGTTGTCTTGTTTGAAGCATTGAATTTGAAATTAGCTTTGGATCTTCTACTTCAATGGTGTTTCCCGCAATATCTAATTTGGTCAATTTGGAATAAGCCTCAGTATTTTTGGATGTTAAGTCATTGAGTTCATTTAATAATTCCCTTAATACATTAATTCTTTGAATCCAACATGTCCTTAGGTTCTTTATACGAGCTTGAGAAGGTAAGTCTTCTTGTTTTCTTTCATATTTTGTCATTGCTAAAACCTTCATAATAAATGTGGCAAGTCCATCCTTGAAAAATCCTTTATCATTTTCAATGTCGGCTTTCAAACACTCTATAGTATTCTAAATCCTAGAACCAAGAGTAACAAAATTACTTGCTAGATCCCATGTATCTAAAATAAGAGACAATCGTTTCTTAATATTTTTTTCAACATAATGTCTGGTTGTAACAAGTAAACTTGAGGTCCCTTTCAATCTTATACTTGACTCTATAGTTTTGAAAAAATTCATGCCATGTTGAATTGTTGCAAAAGGGGTGGCTAATATTGGTGGAGGCATTAAAGTAAACTCTAATTCTGGTATCCTTTCTTTGAGTCTGGCATTATCAGCTTCCATGTCATCTATTGAGACGTCTAGAGCATATGTTGTAACCTTATGAATCTTAGCGATTCTAGATGGAAGCATCTTATTAAGGTTAAATGTAGAACAAGTTTTTCCATTTTTATTTTTTGAAGGGGTTCTTTCATAAATCAATTATCTTGAGTCTTTATCAATTAAAGCATTATGTATGGAAAATAATTCTTCTTCTGGGAACTCTTCTTCTTAAATAGCGAGTTCAGCCATAGATTGTATATTTTCATGTACTTGTTTTTCATCATCAGGGAAATGGGTATTTTCTATATCAACTTCTAAATACATGTATTCGAGGGGAATCTTGCTCTCAGGTATGTACTCTTTAGTTTCTTGCTAAGAATTAGTCCTCTTTCTTTTTACTTGCAACTTATGGGACTTTTCCAATTTTCCTTGAGGAGGGTTTTTATCACCTCCATCATCTGAGTTATTCATTGAAGACTTTTTCTATTGGGATGTTGTAGACTGAGAATTTTTTCTAGATTGTGTGCTCTTTTGGGAAGTAATAGGAGATTGATTATTCCTTTCATTAGAAGGTTTCCCTCTCTGCTTATACTAGTTCGTGGTACTTATGATGGTTTCAATATCACCTGCTTTCTTTTTTACTACATTCAGTCGGAGGATCATGGTTGTCTCATTCTTCTTCTCCAAAGATAAAGTTATTAATAAGTGTATTATTGAATCCAATTGCTACCATGTGATCATGAAAAAGATGATTAGGGTCAAAACCCTTAATATCTTTTGCAAATTTCATGTTATATTGATCAAACTGTGTAGCATATTCATCAATTTTAGCAATTCCTCTTAGAAAAATTTCTCTAACCTTCCAAGGTAGTGGGATAAATTGTTTCTTATTTTTCTCATAAAATAGATGCAACCAATACTTGTATTGTCTTGCTACTTCAACATCAAAAAATATGTCTCGAACATAGTAAGGAATATATAGGGGGTTTTCATGAGACTAATAGATCCTTATAATATTGTATTTGTCTGTTTTTTCCATAATTCTCTTTTTATCCAAAAATGTTAATGCTTCATGTTATAGTCTGGATGTATTTTCTCCAAAAACCAGCTTCTTAAAAATAGACACGAATTCATTATATACTTCATAAAAGAAGTGAGCGGCCTTTTTCCTTCACGGGTCTTTATACCACATTGTAATAGGGTCGGCATCACAATTCACCCTTCTCCCTATGTTCAATCCATTGAAGATATGACAGTAAGTAATAGTGAATATCAAGTAGGAGGCCATGTAAAACTTCTTAGTGTCTTTAAAACTTGATAGTTGTGATTAAATTTCAGTGAAAATGATTTTGCCCCATTCAAAATCGCTTGTTCATGGCTTGTAAAATACAATATATAAAGAGCCAACCGAGGAATGGTTTATGTAGACTCTTCTCCTGCAATTATAGTAAAAATTTATGCTACTGATTGGTAGGGATTTTTCAATGAACTAGCATGAATTCTGGATATATCCTCGGGCATTGTTAAAGGATCTTCTAAGTATTCTTATAGAATCTCTAATCCATTGTTTTTCTCATTGAGGAAGCTTCTAGCATTGTCTCCTTTAAATGTAATAGTCGACTCTGGTAATTTCACCATATTCTTGAAAGTTGAAGGTGCTAAAGAGATATGGGATATGTTGTGTAGTAGAATTGCTCTTCGATTTTGAATAAACTCATTGATGCACCAGGAGGCTATGTCTTTGCAATCTAAAACTTCTGAAATGCATCCAGCTAGAGTGATACATGATGTCCAAGTCTTATTCTCATTTATTTCTAGTAGGGTCAATGTTGTGAAATATCAGTAGGATAGGTTCAACGTATCTCCACAAAACTATTGCTTTCTCATGGCCATTCTAGTGTAGCTAGCGAACTCTGCGTATAATTCCTTAGAATATTGAAATAAAATCATCTTCAATAATATGACTTAAGTCATTTTCGATGGAGAAGTTAATACAATTAAATGATATTACCTCGAGGAGTATGCAATCAATAACAACCTTTTCAGAATTCAATTAGCAGTTATTTTCTGTAAGAATGGAATTAAATAAATCTCGACAAATGTGACAAAGGATATAGAATGGTGGGGTGGAGAGGCGGCGAGCATGAAGAAAATATAAGGATGAGTCTGCAAATTCAGAAACCCATGAACCTGGGGTGTAAAAGATATGAAAAAAATGGTTAATTTTTGGTGGTAGTGGACTTAAAAGGAAAAACAAGCTAACCCATGAGTCTGTCAACCTGCGAACTCGCTATATATCAAGAAAATGGTTAAGTGTTGGTGAAATTTGTATGTGGCAGAGAAGAGGGGTGCATTTTGGATAACACATATTTTTATTTTGGAAAGAAAATACACCCACCATGACCCAAAAAGTTTATAAGTAAAGATAAATAAGAGGAAGATGGGTGTTAAGCTACATATAAATCAACAACTAGCTCCAACTATGGGATGGTGACCCCCTGCGGGTTACGAAGAATTCAAAATATCGCATGTTGGGCATGGATTCAGTAGAAAAAATGAGAAGAGATCAATTAGGATGTACAAAAAAAACAAAAACTATGTGTAAATGAGGGAAAAGGTTGATTAAGCAAAGAAATTGTTAATATGTTGGCCATTGACTGGCAATGCCTACATTGTTCATTTCATATCCTTGATCAAATAAGAATTGTACCCCAATATTTTTTCAATGATATAAGGCCCAATCCACAATGCTTTAAATTTTGTATGCATAGATGGTTTCTCTTTGGCTTTATTCTAGATTAGTACTATTTCCCCTTTCTAAAAAAATTTCATTGTTATCCTTTGATCAAAATACTTTTTGACACTTTGTTGCCTTTGATTCATTTTATGCAATGCTTCGTTTCATTTTTCCTCGAGTTTGATGAGCTGATTGTACCTTTTATGTAGTGGTGAGATTTCTTATGAATCCTCAATATTTACAGCATATGTTAAAGCATTTATTTCCAAATTGATTGGCATTCTTGCCTCTTTTCCATACACCAAACTATACGAGGATGTCCCAATGTTGTCCTTTGGTGTCAGTTTGCTTGCTTGTAATGCATCTATTAATTTTAAATGCCAATTCTTCTAATTTTGATCAATAGTATTTTTGAGGATTTGAACTAAAGTTTTGTTTATAGACTCGTCCAATTCATTTCCTTGAGGATAATAATTTGATGATTGTCCCATTAAAATGCCAAACTCTCCACAAAATTTTGTAAATTTTGATCCAATGAAAATTGATCCATTGTCTGTGATAAATTTCTCTCGAACTCCAAATCTTGATAGAATATTATCCTTGAGGAATTTTGTAAGTTCTTATGAGTCTGCATTTCTTAATGCTACTGCCTCTTGCCATTTTGTGAAATAATATGTAGCAATGATGATGTATAAATGGCATTTACTTGATCTTGTGTGTATTGGTCCAACAACATCAAGTCCCTATTGTGGAAATGGTTCTTTTACTAATATAGGTTGCAATGGAATTGCAACCCTCTTCAATCTTCCCGATTTTTTTTGACAAAAGATGCATTTTCTTATTTCTGCATATGAATCTTTGAAAATTGTTGGCCAATAATAACTAGCTCTTATTATCTTATGTGTGGTAGTCGTTGGTGCAAAGTGACCACCACAAAATCCTTCATGAAATTATTTAATTAGTTCTTGAGATTTTGTTTCATCAACACATCTTAGCAACATTCCATCAAAATTTCTACGAAACAAGATTTGGGCAACTAGTACATATTGATTTCATTCTTTTGATGACATCCCATTTGGAAATTGGTTTGATTTCAACTAAAAAATGATATCTTTGTACCATTCAGAAACTAATGTAGATCCTCCTGGTGTGGCTGATACAACCCCATTTAATGAATTTCCCACAATAAGCTTACACAATCCTTATCCCATGATTGCATGCAATGGTTTGATCTCAATGTCATACTCCTAGATTTTAGTGAGCCAATTAGCCCATTTTCCTTTTCTTAATTGTTTATTGAGGAGCATTTTTACTAGAGAAGAAGGGACATATGCTATAACATGAGAAGATAAAATATAAGTCGAAATGAGCTACTACATTTACTAAGGAAAGTGCTTGCTTTTCTATATTTGAATACTTCAATTCATAATCATGCATGGTTTTACTCATGAAGCTTATCGGGAGTTCTTCTCCTTTATTGTTTCTCTGTGTTAAAATTGAGGCAATAGTTTTTTCTAAGGCAAAAGAATATATAATAAAATCTTTATTAAAATTTTGACTTATTAATACTGGAGCAATTTAAATTGTATGTTTGATATTATTGAATTCTTGTTGAATATCTTCAGTCCATTCAAATCTTTTTTTTTTTTTTGTAAGTAAAAAAGAGAGTTGGAGCCTGTTATATTAACAATGACAAAATACAAAGCTGTTGGGGGTGCCAGTTGTCCCGCCTGAGTAGGAAACCGGGATAGCTGGACATCCCTGTCCATGTGGCATCATAACTGCATAGAGGTCTGTAATTAACAAAATTGGCTCTGCTAACTCCTGCCCGTAGGAAACCAGGAGTAGCAGGTATCAGCATAAGTCTAGTGTGCTTATCTAAAACGAAAACATATAGAAGGCTAACTGTCCATCGATATAGACTAAGTAAACAGAACCAAAAGCAAAGTTCAGGTCGAAGCATCAAGTAACCTCTGAGCCAGTGGGAGTGTCCTTGTCCATCGTATGCCGCCAACGCGCTGGAAATGCGTATGCTCTGGCGCATGTCGGGCATTGTTTCTTCTGCGTAGCTCTTGAGTACGCAGTGAAAAACATGTCGAGCCGCTTCTCCAGCCTCTCTATGCGGAAGGTTTGGTCGGCGAGGAGATTTCTCACCTCAAAGACGAGGTTGAGATAGCCTTCTTCGACTGAGAGTGGCTGTGCCGAGGTGCTGTCTGTAGTCGCTCCGCGCGCATTATCTGTTGTGTCTGCTCCGGTGGGTGCAGGAGGAACTTCCTCCTCTATATAGCAGGGAGAGTAAGGTTCCTCTTTGCCAATGCCGCCCTGAGATCCCGTTCCTCTTGCCATGCCGAGGGTGTTGTCTGCGTTCGCTCCATGCGCCTTGTCTGCTGTGTCTGCGCCGGTGGGTTTAGGAGGAACTTCCTCCTCTATATAGCAGGGAGAGTAAGGTTCTTCTTCGCCAATGCCGCCCTGAGAGCTCGTTCCGCTTGCCATGCCAGGGGTGTTGTTTAAACCCGAGTGCGTGCAGAGGTGCCATTCCGTCATGACTGAGAGTAAAGTGTGTGTGGGGGGTCTGTCTATGCCGTCGGTCGGGAGCTCCTCCTCAATAATTGCCATCCCCCGCGTTCTTCGTCGTCTGGTTGCTATTGCAATTGCCCTATCAAACTTTTCCTTTCGCTCTCGACGCGATTTTGCTGCATACCAAGCAGCCCCCCTCCTTGGTGTTCCGCGTAGCCTTGGCATGGCGTTGCAGAGTGACAATGCGGCCAGGTGAAGCGGCCGCACCAGGCCTTCGAAATCGAACTCATGGCGATTCCTATGTTGCTGCAAGACAGGGGTTCTCGGAAGCTCTTGGCAGTCGGGAGGTGCAATGCATGCGATGAGCCCCAGCATAATGCTTAATCCGATGACCACCGCCATTCTATCCTTCATTAAAGCCTGAGACTGAGTGCGGGTACCTTCGCCTTGTGCGAGCAGGTTCCGCGCTTGAATGCATATGTGAGAATTCATGTCGAATTAATGGGGTTTTGCTGTGGGCTGGTGAGTTCAATGCCACTGCCTCCCCGCTCACGTCCACGTGTCCGCGTCAGCTGCCCAGTCACCCCATCCGGGGCAGTCCATTCAAATCTTTGATCCTTCTTAAGAAACAAATTTATTGGTTTAACTATTGTTGCATAATCTGGTACAAATTTATCTTCTCACAAAAAATATTTTTCCAATGAACGACTAGACTCCCTTTTTTATGTTGGTGGATTCAATTCATTAATTTCCTTTACTCTTTTAGGATCAATATAAATCCCTTCTTTGCTAACTATGTGTCTCGGTAATTTTCCTTCAGAAACAACAAATAAACGTTTTTGGATTGGATAGCCATTCTGAATGTCTAAATGGAAAAATTATCCCATCTTTCCTCAACTTTTCAAGTTTTGTTTTCACCAAAGGCTTCAGCTTAGGGTTTATTATTCTCAGCGTCTGTTTGAATGGCTTGGTGCCTTCTTTCAGGGTATGATATGCAGGAATATTGTTTTATCATAACCTTTGAGATCATCATAACTCCATGCAAATACATCAAAGTATTCTTTAAACAAAGCAGTATATTGATCAAGTTCTTTTGAGATTCACAAATTTTGGAGAACTTTTAGTACCAATATTTATCTTTTGAGTTTGTTGTATCTTTCGTACAGATTCTTCTTCTTTCATCTTTTTAGTCTGATCATGTTGCGAAAATAAATATTCAAATTTAATACAAATTTTTGGAATTGATTTAATGCTTTCTTCAACTTCTCTTGAATTGGAAAAAAATTAATTCAATTGTTCATCATTCTCAAATACTCGAAGATATTCTTGGTTGTCAGGAACTAAGGGCCTAAAGATTCTTTTCACTTGAAAGGTGTTCTTGTCCTGGAAATCATCTGGATTGAATAATGATGTAGCAACTACTAAAGAGTCGGCCTTTTGATTCCTTTCTCTTGGGATGAAAGATATATTGAATGAACTAAATGAATCCATCAACTCATTTACTCTTTTTTCATACAATTTTAGCCTTTCTTTCTTGATTTTATATTTTTGAGTAACATGATTTATAACTAGTTCAGAATCACATGTTATAATCAAATGTTCAATTTTCATTTCCAAATCCAAAATCATCCCTTGGATCAATGCCTCATATTCTGCCTCATTATTTGTGAAAGTAAATCCCAATTGTATGGCATGTGGATGTATACTTGAATCGGGATATTTAAATACAATTCCAACACCACTCTCTAAACTAGAACATGCACCATCGAAAGACATTCTCCAAAATTCTTAGAAAGAATTATCTTCCTCACTTTCTGAGACATCTTGTTGTTCTTGGTCCAGCACAACATAATTCCCTATGTCAGCATCGACAAAGCCTTCCATCAATTCATTGTCTTTTTTCTTAAAAGAGAAAGGTTTTCTTGGTTCACGTGGAACCCTCAACATTGTTCCATCCTTATTTGGTAACATCATGCAATTTCCATCATTCATGATGTACCCCCCAATCATTGTAGACCAATCTCTTCCAAGAACCACTCCATAAGCTGGAGGAATATCAACAATTGTGATTGTGAACACAATTGTAATATGAGGAGCAGTAGTTATCCAAGAATAAAAATATTTGATTTCTCCATAGGCTGGGACTTTTTTTGAATCTATGGCATAAATGTTTTCACCAGTTTCATAGTACTTAGTACAACCCATCCCCAATGCTTCCATGACTAATAATGGCATGATTTTATTTGTGGCTCATGTATCAACCATGCAATTATGAACGACAACATCATGGTATTCTATTGTGAGATAGAAAGGAGGGATTTTATCTTTCGATCTATTTGTTGGATGAATTTGTTGTTGCCTTAAGCCTGATGCAACAACTTTAATTCTATGGGTGGGTTCATCAAGAAATTTAAAAATATTTTTCTTCTGCTGGGGAATTTTGACAACTTCCATGAATGCAAAAGTAATCCTTAATTTTGAAATAGCATCTATTACATTGTATATCATCTATGGAGGACTCTTCGATTGATTTACAACCAATTATTGCTTACTAGTCTCTGTTCCACTTGGCCTTATTTTTTTCTCTTTCTTTGTTTTCATTTTGCTTTTCTTTTCCCTTTTCGAAATTATCTTTAGTCTTTGGTTTATTTGCTTGTGTTCTTGTTTGCACAAGATTATCTTGCGAGACATTGTTTTCTTCATTTTCCTCAAATATATACATGGATGACTCCCATTCATCTGTCTGTACAGATTCAATAATTTCTTCTTAAATGAAATCAACCTCTTGATCAATGTCATGATCTTCTAAAGCATCTTCTAATACTACAACATTTGGATTTGGTGCTCTTAGTGTCCTTTGTCTGAATTCATCAGTGGTACCATCACCTATAATTCTCTGTTCTTGAATTAGATCCCTCCTTAGATCTTTAACCAACATTCTTGGATTAGGAGAAAAAATTCCATTTCTCCTCAATCTTGTTATTTCATTTTGCATTTGTTGGATGGTCTAGTTCATCTAAGCCAGTTCCATCCTCTATCTAGGTTTTTGTGTTGCAGTAGGATCATTCCTTACATTTGGGATAGTTAGTTTGAAAATACCTCCACCAACTCCTTGATTTTCAGTATGTTGTGATTTTTTAACTTCATTTTTCTTTGAACTTGAAGCTTCTTGATTTGAAATGGCCAAATTGTCCATTTGTCTTTGGACACTTCCAAGAATGATATCAGGGTCAACGCCTAATTCAAACATAATCTCTTCCATTTATGTAACCGTTTCCATTACTCTGCGTAAAGTTTCAATTTGAGAAGCTCTGATAGAAAATTTTATATTAGAAGGTAATGCATTCTTATAACAACCAAGTATCATTGGAGCATTTGGTTTATGTTCCTCTGAAATTTTATTCAATGTCTTAAAAAATCTTAGATTAAAATCTCGGATTTTTTCATTTTTTATAGACATATTTGAGTAAATTGTGTGAGAAAAGTATGGTATGCTATTGGGGGAGCATACATATTCAAAAAATTGTTTTCATATCATCAAATTATCCAATTGACCTTGTAGGAAAATATGTATACCATTCATATGCTTGATCAGTCAATGTTCGAAGGAATAAATTCACCATTATGTCATCATATTCTATTAGATGAAAATCACACATGTCCAAAAATAAATCCATGTGTCTTTTAGGATCTATTGCTCCATATATTGAAAATACTGGTAATATTCCTTGTGGAAGGGTTGGAAGTTGATGTTGTTCTCCTTGAAGGTTATATGTTGTTCTCCTTAAAGGTTAAGCAGGCTATCTCTAACCCTTCTTCTTGGATTTTTTTCTCTTTCACATCTGGCTTCATGCCTTTCTTCATGGTTCTCATTCTCATTTCTATCACCCATGACTGGATGTTTCTCTTGTTCTTCAAAGGAATTTTCTTCAATTTCTGAAATACGAAACTGTTTACTTTTGCTCCTGGTTATCAGTCCCTTATATTTTTCCAATTTCAATTTCTATTTTATCTTCTTTGTACTTGTCTTCTTGGAATCTGTCTTTCTTCTTCTTGGGCAAGATTTTTCCAAGATATTTCTAATTCATCACAAGTTTGGGTCATTTTCATCACAACATCATACAATTGGTGCAAAATACTTCTTTGATTTCCCAATACAATTTGTAACTAGGGTTGATCTAGTTGAGGTTGAGTCATAAATAATTATGGTCTAAAACAAAAATTTTGTCTTTGTTTCCCGAGTATGGTCGCCAAACATGTTGATGTTTGAGTTTGTTAAGACCGAAACAACAACCTCACGAGGATACTCATCCCCCTGTGTTTTTATAGAGGTGTAACTCCTCTTTAATTTTTTCTAAAATATTTTCTTTGAAATTATTTCGGGACAATATATATATATATATATATATATATATATATATATGAGAGAGTAATATGTAGAAAACTTCAAAATATTTATCGCTATATTAAAATAAAAATGATAAATATACATCAACAGATCTTGAGAAAAGGACCAGAAACCTTCACTCATAAAATATAAAAATTTCAGAAATAATATATACAAATTATATATTATAAGAAATGAAAACAAATCTCACATTCATCACTTTCATAAAATATATTTGATCATATTTATAGGAAGAAAGAAATGGCCCATATATCAAAGAACCTTCAAAGAGAGTTTCATTAGAATCAAAATAAGATTTTGTTGAATCAATTTCAAATATCTTATCCTCAAATACTTAGAGTTCAAAGACACAATCAAAATTAATCTCAAATTGGTTGTCTGGGATTTTCTCAAAAATGATAAAGTCTTTACAGTATGATGAAAATTAAAGCGTATGTCTAAAGGAATGGGATTGGGGATCTCGTGGACCATAAAATAAAAATAAGAGAAGAGAATGGATTTGTTGGATCAAAGTGATCCGGATTATTTTCGGCACGAAATGAGATCGAAGATATAATAAGGAAATGCACAGAGATATCACAGATATTCAATAATATAACATAAATGTATCGGAGATGCAACCATAAGCACAGATATACAGTAATACACGATTTCTATTAATGAAAGAAATGTACAAGGACTGTAAAAATACAGAGTGAAAAACTCGCTAGAATGGTGGCAGCTTATCTCTGAGAAGAGATGTGACGGCTACTCGCATTCGCAAGAAGATGATTACAATGAGGCTCTGAAGGCATTTTTACAATAAGAATGAATGCCAAAAGTCCTAGGCATCCAAAAACCTCACCCTAGGAGATGAAGCGCCAAAAGTCATGTGGGCCCCGTTTGGGTAAGTAAGTGCATCAACTTCCCAGGGTCATAACTTATGCATATGATCTCTATTTTAGGCATATGATAGCTCATTGGAAAGGTATCATCGAGGAGATTCATTTTGGGGGCTCAATTATGCCTTTAGATATCATTAAGATCCTTGATCTCGAAAAACCTTCATTTAGGCCCTTAAAATGGCCCCGGAAGTTAAAACTTGCTAAAAATAGTAAATTGCCAAAATTGCCAGAAAATTGTTTTGAGCCGGTCGGAAAAGGTGGGTGGCCACCGATATCCACCTGGATCAATCCTCCCTTCTTAGGAAGCAATGGTTTCCATTGCGGTGATTTTTTGAGGGAGAGGGAAAAGTGTTTGCTGGATCTGCATCTTGGTGAGATGTTTGTATTGCTAGAGACGTCGCACTGCTTAGTTTGTGGAAGTCTGTCATGAACCTGTTGAAGCTGAGGATATTCAACAAGTCGGGCTACATGAGAGGACGGTGTGCAGAAGGAATCTTTGTGCTTTGCTGCAACCTTGTCAACCTGCTTTTGTTGGATAGAAGGTGCTTGGGGCGAGGTTGTAGTGGTTCCAATGTCCTTATGTTCCTCTTTTGAACAGATTGTGAAGAAGCTGAATTTTGCAGTATGAGATACTACCTTGTGGCACTTTTTTGGTGGAACAGTAGTCGGAACTACCTCTGGTATTCTATAGAGATGACCCCCCAAAGTAACAATGAAACTGCAGGGTCAAGACTCATAAACATCATGGGGCTTCCACATATATGGTTGGCCCAAGAGAACATCATAGACATCCAGTGGGGCAACATCACATAATACCTCATCCTTGAACGGTTGGATACCATATGAAAATCGACACTGTTGGCTGACACGAAGATCTCGTCCTTGGCGAAGCCACCCGATGTTGTATGGCTGCGAGTGTGGTGTTGTCAACAATCCCAACTGTTTGACGACCTCTACTGAGATGAGGTTCTTCTGGCTTCCACTATCAACAATAAAATGTAGTGGGGTCCCCTTCACCCACATATTTGAATGAAAAAGGTGCTCCCCCTCTTCAATATCTGTTGGTTCTTCTGGTTGAATTGTTGCGGTCGCGACAATAGCAGTGGGGTCTGCGTCAATGATCTGTCCTTTACCAGTATTTTCAGAATCAGACTCTGAATCAGGGTTCGGCTCTTTGTCTTTGATATCGGCCACCAATGACTGTTTTGAGTGACATTTATCGGTGTTGTGCCAGGGGATTTTGTGGAAATCACACCATTTTTCAGTGTCCTTCTTTGTCTTCCTGTGGCCCTTCTTTTCATGTGTCTTTGACTGGTTTTCGAGAGACTATTTGTTAGGGTTGTCTTTGTCATACTTTGGTTGTTACAGATTTATAGATCCAAAATCCCAATTGTTCTGGTGCTTAAATTTTTGCTCAATTTTTACAGCTTATCGATAAGCAGCACTGAGTGATGAGATGTCCAGAAAATCCATTTCAATATGGATGTATCTGTGTAGAGCCCCACGGTATTTCAGAACCAAATGTCTCTCAGAGTCTTTGATACTCAGCTTGGTGTGCAAGGTATGGAAGGTATTGGTGAACTCTGGAACTGCTTGGCCCCTCTCTTGCTTCAGTGTGGTCCATCTCATGTACTGGTCCTCATAGTTTTCAACAGGGTAATACTGTTCATTTACCGCATCCACAAAAAAATCCCAAGTGGGATCAACCCCATATATTCCATACTCCTCTGTGGAACTTTGCTCCCAGTAAGTTTCCCATCAATGTTTGACATGAGGGAGAGCTTTAAAGAATGCGAAGGCGATCTTTTCTTTGTCGAAAAAATTGTGAACAGAGAAATAACCTTCTAGCATAGTTAACCATTTTTCTAGGGCTTCTGCATCTATCTGTCCTTCAAATACAGGAATATCAAAATTAACTTGTACCCTGAAAGGCGAGGTGCCTCCAAAGTGGCCACTTGATGAAGATGCACCTGATGCTATCGGCAGGCATTTAAGGATGTGGGAAAAATTCTCCATCATTTCGTCCCTCTGTCGCGTGAGAGATTGCTCAAGCAACAGATTGATAGGATCGTCTGCTCCGTCATTTTTCTTTTCTTCCGCCATTGAGAGTTTCTTGGGTGTGCGAGAGCGATTTTCTTCAAGAGAGACAAGCTCGAGACCCAACTTTCTATACTCGGACCTCGTCGGGGACATGCACTGAAAAAAAACGATTGAGAGCAGCCTGCTCTGATACCACTGATCCGGATTATTTTCAGCACGAAATGAGATCGGAGATATAATAAGAAAATGCACAGAGATATCACAGATATTCAATAATATAACATAAATGTATCAGATATGCAACCATAAACACAGATATACAGTAATACATGATTTCTATTAATGAAAGAAATGTACAG
>JZKD02S1056866.1:201294-213941 GCA_000966675.3 Picea glauca
CAGAGTGAAAGACTCGCTAGAATGGTGGCAACTTATCTCTGAGAAGAGATGTGACGGCTACTCGCATTCGCAAGAAGATGATTACAATGAGGCTCTGGAGGCCTTTTTACAATAAGCAAGAATGCAAAAATTCCTAGGCATCCAAAAACCTAACCCTAGGAGATGAAGTGCCAAAAGTCATGTGGGCCCCGTTTGGGTAAGTGAGTACATTAACTTCCTGGGGTCGTAACTTATGCATACGATCTCCGTTTTAGGCATATGATAGCTCGTTGGAAAAGTATCGTTGAGGAGATTCATTTTGGGGGATCAATCATGCCTTTGACTATCATTGAGATCATCGATCTCGAAAAACCTTCATTTAGGCCCTCAAAATGGCCCCGGAAGTTAAAACCTGCTAAAAATAGTAAATTGCCAAAATTGCCAGAAAACTGTTTTGAGCCAGTCGGAAAAGGTGGGTGGCCACCGATATCCATCTAGATCACAAAGCAAGAGCAAGGCTAAACCTAGAAAGAAAATGAAAGAAGGGATAAAAAACTAGTTATGTTCTTCAAGGAAATAATAAATGTAATGGATGATTTCTGCTCTAGAAAGATAGAATTTTGGGAATAAATTTGAACTTTAGACTTACTGTGATGAATCTCTCATGTCTTCATTTGCTTGTTGATGAAGCTTTTATATCTTTGTTTGTTGTGATTATGTGACCGGTATCAATTGCTTCCGTTGGACCCTCGATAATCTTGATTATAGCCCTTTTTAACCATTCTTCAATATATTCTCGCAAAGGAGCAACAAGCACCTCTTGTTTGACTTTGATTTTGAACAATTCATTTTTCGTATTCTCTATAATCAATTGAAAGATATCGCAATGTAGTTTAATTATCCTCATTTCTATTGGGATATTCAACAAGCCAATTATCAATGTCATCTTCTGGATATTCAATCATACTATTGAACTTCTCTATTGATGATTTCTTTAAATTTTCCACGTTTTCTTTGAATTGTTGTCTTGTTTGAAGCATTGAGTTTGAAATTAGCTTTGGATATTATACTTCAATGGTGCTTCCCGCAAGATCTAATCTAGTCAATTTGGAATAAGCCTCAGTCTTTTTGGATGTTAAGTCATTGAGTTCATTTTATAATTCTCTTAATACATTAATTCTTTGAATCCAACGTGCCCTTAGTTGCTTTATACGATCTTGAGAAGGTAAGTCTTCTTTTTTTCTTTCATATTCTCTCATTGCAGAAACCTTCATAATAAATGTGGCAAATCCATCCTTGAAAAATCCTTCATCATTTTCAATGTTGGCTTTCAAATACTCTCTAGTATTTTGAATCCTAGAACCAAGAGTAACAAAATTACTTGCTAGATCCCATGTATCTAAAATAAGAGACATTTGTTTCTTAATATTTTGTTCAAAATAATGTCTGGTTGAAACAAGTAAACTTGAGGTCCCTTTTAATCTTATACTTGACTCTCGAGTTTTCCAAAAATTCATGCTGGGTTAAATTGTTGCAACAAAGGTGGCTAATATTGGTGGAGGCATTAGAGTAAACTCTAATTATTGTATCCTTTCTTTGACTCTGGCATTATCAGATTCCATGTCATCTATTAAAATGTCTAGAGCATCTGTTGTAACCTTATGAATCTTAGCGATCCTAGATGGAATCATCTTATTAAGGTTAAATGTAGAACATGTTTTTCCCTTTTTATTTTTTAAAGGGGTTCTTTTAAAAATCAAATTTCTTGAGTCTTTATCAAATAAAGCATTATGTATGTAAAATGATTCTTCTTCTGAAGACTCTTTTTCTTGAGTAGCAAGTTAAACCATAAACTGTATATTTTCTTGTACGTGTTCTTCATAATCAGGGAAATGGATCTTTTCTATATCAACTTCTAAATCCATGTATTCGAGGGGAATCTCGATCTCAGGTATGTGCTCTTCACTTTCTTGTTGAGAATTAGTCCTCTTTCTTTTTACTTGCAACTTATGGGACTTCTCCAATTTTCCCTAAGGAAGGTTTTTATCACCTCTATCATCTGAGTTAGTCATTGAAGAATTTTTCTATTGAGATGTTGTAGACTGAGAATTATTTCTAGATTGTGTGCTCTTTTGGGAAATAATAGGAGACTGAGCATTCCTTTCATTAGAAGGTTTTCCTTTATGCTTATACTGGTCTATGGTACTTATGATGGTTTCAATATCACCTCCTTTCTTTTAACCGCATTCAATCGGAGGATCATGGTTGTCTCCTTCTTCTTCTCCAAAGATAAAGTTATTAATAAGTGTATTAATGAATCCAACTACTACCATGTGATCATCAAAAAGATGATTAGGGTCAAAACCCTTAATCTCTTTTTCAAATTTCATGTTATATTGATGAAAATGTGTAGCATATTCATCAATTTTAGTAATTCCTCTTAGAAAAATTTTGCCGACCTTCCAAGGTAGCAGGATAAATTGTTTCTTCTTTTTCTCATAAAATAGATGCAACCAAGACTTGTATTATCTTTCTACTTCAACAAAAAATAATCTATTTGGAACATAGTAAGGAAGATATAGGGGTTTTCATGAGAACAGTAGATCCTTATAATACTGTATTTGTCTGTTTTTTCCATAATCCCCTTTTTATCCATAAAAGTTAATGCTTCCTGTGACAGTTTGGATGTATTTTCTCCAAAGACCAGCTTCTTAAAAATAGACACAAATTCATTATATACTTCATAAATGAAGTGAGCAGCCTTTTGCCTCCACATGGCTTGATACCACATTGTGACCGAGTCAACATTACAATTTACGCTTATCCCTATGTTCACTCCCTTAAAGATATGACATTAAGTAATAGCGAATATCAAGTAGGAGTCCATGTAAAACTTCTTAATGTGTGTTTAAACTTGATAGTTGTGAAGAAATTTCAGTGGAAATGATTTTACCCGAAAATCGCTTATTCATGGATTGTAAAATACAAGATATAAAGAGCTAGCTCAGGAATGGTTTATGTAGACTCTTGTCTGGTAATTCTAGTAAAAAGCCATGTTACTTCTCGGTAGGGATTTTTCAATGAACTGAACTGAATTCTAGATATATCCTTGGGCATTGTTGAAGGATATTCTAAGTATTCTTGTAGAAGCTCTAATCCAGTGTTCTTCTCCTCGAGGAAGCTTCTAGCTTCGTCTCCTTTAAATGTAATAGTCAACTTTGGTAATTTCAGCATCTTCCTAAAAGTTGAAGGTGCTAAAGATATATGGGATCTGTTGTGTAGTATAATTGCTCTTCGATTTTGAATAAACTTATCGACGTACCAGGAGACTATGTCTTTGCAATCAAAAACTTTTGGAACGCATCCATCTAGAGCGATACCCGATGTTCAAGTCTTATAATCATTTTTTTCTAGTAGGGGAAATGTTGTGAAATACCAATAGGACCTTAACTAGTGAAAATCGTAGTCTTCTCGTGCGAACAAGTTCAGCGTATCTCCACTAAACTATTGCTTTCTCATGGCCATTCTAGTGTAGTTGGTGAACTCCGTGTAGAATTCCTTACAATATTGAAATAAAATATTCTTCAGTAAGTTCTTTTTGATGGAGAAGTTAATACAATTAAATGATATTACCTTGAGAAGTATGCAATCAATATTTTCCTTTTCGTAATTCAATTAGTAGTTACTTTATGTAAGAATAGCATTAAATAAATCTCAAGAAATGTGACAAAGGATACAGAATGGCGGGGTGGCAGGAATGGAGAAAATATAAGGATGAGTCAGTAAGTCTAGGAACCCGCGAACCCGCGGTGTAAAAGATATGGAGAAAATGGTTAAGTCTTGGTGGTAGCAGACTTAAAAGGGGTGCATTTTGGACAACACAGAGTTCTTTTGGCAAGAAAATACACCTGCTATGACTCAGAAATATTCTAAGTAAATAGATATAAGAGGAAGACAGGTATTAAGCTACATATAGATCAACACCTTCCAACCTGTAGCATCCCTCTATTGTCTAACGAATAGAGGTCTCAGAGCAAAATAATTTATTTCCAGACTTGTCAACTGGTTCATAACTTGATTCTGAGTTTGGACGAACTGAGCATTCCTTAGCATTTCGCTATCCTTCTTTGTTGCCCATATGTTTTTGAACAACTTAGAAAAATATTCATATGATGCTAGGCGATTGTCAGGCAATCCTTTGAACCACCTCTTGGCATATTCGGTAAGAGATGTGGCTATTAGCTTCATTTCCACATCTGCATGTTCCACTCCTTCATTTTCCAAGTCTCGACCAATTGCATAGAGGTGTTATGATCCGGATTTATAAATGAAATGAAATGAAATACATATGTATAACAAATAAGCACACGGAGATACGATAAAACTTGACTTATATTAATAAAGAGAACATGTTGAAACTGTAAAAGGTTGAATGAAACAAACTTGCTCGACTGGTGGCAGTTTATCTCTGAGAAGAGATGTGACTACTACGCTCATTCGCAAGAAGATGAGTAGAATGAGGATCCAAAGGCCTTTTCAACATAAAACATAAATGATAAAACCCTAAACATACAAAACCCCAACCCCAAGAGATGAAACGCCAAAAGGTTTGTGGGCCCCAATGGGGGTAGTTGATATGTCAACTTCACGAGGACGTAACTTTTTCATACCATCTTCGTTTGGGGCGCTCAATACATTGTTGGAAAGGTCTACCTGAGGATTACACATTCCATTCGGCCTAGCATATGCCTTGCACTTTATGTTAGGAATTGTCGAGCCAAAAAAACATCGTTTAGGGCCTCAAAACGGCCCCATAAGTTTGGGACCCGAAAAACTATAAAAAAAAAACTGCCAAAATGGAAAATTGTTCTTTGAGGCAGTGGAATAGGTGGGTGGCCACCGATATCCACATGGATTATTCCTTCCCCCTTATGAAGCAATTTTCTCCATTGTGTTGAGCGCTCCCATCAGATGGCAAAACTTCTAATGAACTTGGCCCCGGGTGAGCCACTTTCCTTGGCGCAATAGTTGTCTTTCTTTGACAACCTGATAAAGTTGGATCCTTTGTTGGAAAGTGCCCTTAATTTGAGTGTCCCTAATTTGATCAATGGTTTTGTGTTCCATGTAGTCAAGGTTTAGCTCTATTAGTATCAACTACTCTGTGGTCTCTGAAGTGTCCAATAATGATCGAAGGAGGTATACATTGAACACTAGGTACAGGCCAAGGAAGGGGGAATACTTAGCTCAAAAGAACTATCACCCACAACCTTGGTGATGGTGTAAGGTCCATAGTGAAGTGGACGAAGATTATGATGGGGCCCTGTAAGGCGCTCTTTCTGCAAATGCAACCAGACCTTGTCTCCCACATGAAATTTGTGTGGCACTCAATGTTGATCATGGTATTTCTTATACTTAGCATTGTCTTTCTGCAAAATTTCATGGACCTGTTGGCGGATGTGTTGAATCCATTCAATGGACTTGGTGGATTTTTTGACCTCAGACTGAAAATGGAAATATTATGCTTGTGTGATCGCAAGCGGTAGTGCAACATCAATGGGACCCAATGGTTAAAATCTCAGACCCACCTGAAAGGGGTTGTGGTCGGTCAAGCTATAGAGAGCTCTTTTGTAATTGTGTTGAACATAGGGGAGACTCTCATCTTGTGTGCATGGATGCTTGGAGTTGTACATGCACAAGATATGAACGATCATTCGATTGACGACCTTTGTCTAGCCATCAGTTTGGGGGTGGAAGGCATTGGATTTGGTGAGCTTGGTGTCCAACAGTGGCCAGAGGGTCGACCAAAATGTGTTGAGAAACCTGATATCCTGATCTAAGATGATGTTCTATGGTATCCCAAAATGTACCCACACCCTTTCAAAGAAAATCTTGGCAGTTTCCTCCATTTGGATACTCTTCTAGCAGGCTATCAAAATGGCCATCTTAGAAAACCAATCAACAACCACAAAAATACAATCATTACCTTGCTTGGTTGAAGGAAGGATAGACATATAGTCCATCGAGATGGATTCCCAGTGCCTGTTGGGAGTGGGCAAAGGGGTGTATAGGCCTTTCTTTTTAGTGGATGGTTTGGTAATGGCACATGAAGTATAGGACATGAGTAGCTTTTGATCCATAATTTTCTCGATAGATAAATTATTACCTTTGTGCTCCTTAAGGCTATCCCCCATGTCAAGGATTGGTGGGAGACTGACTATGAGCAAAGGGAAACTAAGTAATCTACAATATTTGTGGTCGCACCCACTTGGGATTCTTTCAGGGATGTTATTAAGGAACAATACTACTTTATTGGAAGCTATGATGACCAATACACGAGATGTACCACACTGCGACAAGAAAGGGACCAGACAATGCCAGAGTTTAGAAATATCTTCCATACCCTGTGCACCAAGCTGGGTATCAAGGACTCTGAATGACATCTGGAGCTCAATTACCATGATATTCTGCATAGATACATCCAAACATAAATGGATTTTTTGGACATCTCATCATTGGGCACGACTTATCGATATTCTATCAAAATCGAGGAAAAATTTAAACATAAGAAGTGGGATTTTATATCTACAAATTCCTCACAATAGAAGAAGAGAAAAGGCGGCTCCAACCCACAGAACATAGGACATAGCAAGGATGGACCCCCTAAGGAAAACTAGCCCAAGCTGCAAAAAAAGAAGGGTAATGAGAAGACGAAGAAAGACACTGGTAAGTGGTGTGAATTCCATAAAATCCCCTGACATAACATCGATGAATGTCACTCGAAGAAGTCGTTGGTGGCCGAGCTGAAAGCCTCAAATTCAGAGGCAGGTTCCAACTCTGAATCAGATCCGTGAAAGAGGAAGCATATCATTGATGCAAAACCTAGTGCCTCTTTCGATACCACTAAGGTCCAGCCAAGTGAACCGGAGGAAGGTGAACACCTTTTTCACTCATAGATGTGGGTGAAGGGTACTTCACTGCATTTCATTGTTGATAGCGGAAGCCAAAAGAACCTGATCTCAACATAGGTCGTCAAGAGGTTGGACCTACTGATGACACCACACCCGCATCCCTACACCATTGGGTGGTTCCACTAAGGGAGAGATCTTTGCGTCAGCCAACAGTGTCACCTACCCTATGACATCAAGCCCTTCAAGGATGAGGTCTTGTGTGATATTGCCCCCCTTGAAGTTTGTAATGTTATTTTAGGTCTACCATACTTGTGGAAACATCAAGATGTATATGAGTCTAGACCTCGTAGTGTTATTATTACTTTGGGTAGAAAATCGTACAAGATACCATAGGTAGCTCCGCATAGCACCATTTATTTGATCTCTACTAAGCAATGTAGGAAGGTCATTTCCGGGATCAAAAAATTTGTCTTCTTCATGATTCTCTCTCAAAGTGAACAGAAAGTCACCGCCACATCCATGGCTTCTACATAGGGCCTCTCCACGCAATAGAAGTAGGTAGACAAGGTCATGGAAGAATATAAATACATCTTCTCCTCACCCATTGGGGTACCGCTACATTCTCAAGTCAAGCATTCAATCGATCTAGCCCCCAGTGCACCGCTACCCAATGGGATAGTATATCACCGCTCTTTGATGGAAAATGAGGAAATCAAGCACCAGATCCAAGAGTTGCTTCAAAAGGGGAACATCCGACCAAACTCCTCACCTTGTAGAAGTCCAATTATACTCGTGTAAAAGAAATATGGGACTTGGCGACTCTGTATTGACTACAAGGCCCTAAAAAAAATCACAATCAGAAATCGGTACCCAATTCTTCGAATTGATGACCTTATTGACCAGCTCAAGTGGGCCAAGTACTTTAGTAATATTGATCAGAAGTTTGACAACCACCAAGTCCCAATAGAATATATTGATGTATGGAAGACTATTTTCAAGTCCAAAGAAGGTCTTTTCGAATGGCTAGTCATGCCCTTTGGTTTAACAAATGCTCCAACAACTAACATGAGGTTGATGGATGATATATTGTGGCCCTTGACCAATTATTTTGTGGTGGTATATCTGGATGACATCCTCATCTTCAACAAGACTTGGGCAAAACACTTGCAGCATATTCAACGGGTCCTTCACACTCTACGACAGTACAAGCTATATGATAACTTGGAAAAATGCTCCTTCGACGTGAACATGATCCAGTGCCTGGGCTACAGTGTTGATGAGCATGGTGTGCATGTGGATCCATCTAAGATCCAGGTCATTCATGACTGGCCATCCCTGACCACACTGACTGAAATTCAGAGTTTTTTAGGGCTTTCCAACTTCTATCGCAGGTTCATATTGGGATTATCCCATATTGCATGGGCCCTCAACCAAGTGACCAAGGCTGGTGGAAAGGCAAAGTTTGTGTGGAGGCAGTCACAATAACAAGCATTCTCATGATCTAAAACATCGATTGTGCTCAGTCTTAGTACTATCCTTACTCGATCTACATCAACCTTTCAAGATTGATATCGATGCTTCAGAATGTGTTGTGGGCGTAGTTCTCACTCAACATAGTCATCCAGTGGCATATCATAGTGAGACACTATCATATGCAGTCCGTAAGTACCCCACCTATGACAAAGAAATGTATTCCATTGTACAAGCTTGCCTTACTGACTTTCACCTTCAGGACAGACTGTTATGCCATCTAGGCCACCTCTGTGTTCCTTCAAGTGAGCATGCGAAGCTGATTTGGGAAGCTCACTACAATCAGATGGCAGGACATTTTGACATGGAAAAAACCATGGAAGTATTATAGAAGCATTTCTATTGGCCAAAACTTCGACATGATGTCAGGAAGTATCCTTCTAGTAGATTCAACCATTTATCTAGAGTATCTACATCTATCTAACCTTAAAATATAGGAATATCAAAACTCACTTGTACCTTGAAGGGGGCGGCGCCTCCAAAGTGGTCGCTTGATGAAGATGTGTCAACTGTTGGTAGTCGTCGAAGGATCTATGCAAAATTATCCACCATCTTGTTCCTTTGTCGCGCGAGAGCTCCCTCGAGAAATAGTTTAAAATGATCTCCTACTCCCTCATATCTCTTTTCTTTTGTCATTGGATCTCGTTGGGGTCAGCGAGGACGGTCTTGCAAGGGCTTAACTACTTCGAGTCCCAACTCCTTGTACCTTGACCTTGTTGGGGACATGCATAGAGAAACAAACAAAGAGAAGATTAATTTGATACCACTTATTCAGATTTATAAATGGAACGAAATGAAATATAGATGTATAACAAAGAAACACACAAAATACAATAAAATTTGACTTCTATTAATAAAGAGAACATGTTGAAATTGTAAAATGCATAATGAAACAAACTTGTTCGAATGGTGGTAGCTTATCTCTGAGAAGAGATGTGACAGCTAAGCTCATTTGCAAGAAGATGAGTACAATGAGGATCCAAAGGCCTTTTTAATATAAAATGTAGATGAGAAAACCCTAACCCCGAGAGATGAAACACCAAAAGGTTTGTGGGCCCCGATGGGGGTAGTTGATATGTCAACTTCACGTGGGCATAACTTTTGCATACGATATTCGTTCAGGGCAGTTGATACACTGTTGGAAAGGTCTAGCTGAGGACTACACATTCCGTTTAGCCTAGAATTTATCTTTTACTATAGTCCAGGCGTTGTCGAGCCAAAAAAAAAAAAACATCGTTTAGGGCCTCAAAACGGCCCCGGAAGTTTGGGACCCAAAAAACTGTAAAAAAATTGCCAAAATGGAAAATTATTCTTTGAGTCAGTGGAATAGGTGGGTGGCCACCGATATCCACCTGGATTGTGTTCTTCAAGTATGACCCCATTGTTTCCTGGAAATTTTTTAACCATTTGTTGGTTTCTTTAGGCATAACAATGCAATATCCAACAATGGCAGCCAAGTTTAAGGGCTTATAAAGGTATTTTTCTCAAGAATGAGCCATTGGGGCAAAGGGAAGGCTACCATGGAAGAGGGTTTAGACAATTGGGGAGTTAAAATGAGGCTTTCTTCGGTAAACCTTGGAAGGCTCGAATCTTCCAGGATGAAGGGTCTTTTGGAAAGACGGATTTTGGAATGGTAGAGTTTCAAGATGAGATTTATGAATAGCTCATCAAGAAAAAGGAAGGGAACTTTCCTCAAGTGGACTCGTCAAGGAAGCTAAGGGTAAAGGCTTTGTGATCAAATCTTGCTAAAGTGTCATTATGGCATGAAAGAGGATTCAAAATCCTCCTTGGCAACGGTGTCAAAATGTTATCACACAGATTGTAGGTTGGGAAAATCCCAATCCAATCCACAAGAGTGAAACAACTATGGTAGTAACTACCCATTGTCACCTTAGATAGATACTCCCCTTGCTTTAGTGATGATAAGTCACCACAAGGGGGGAATCTCAGTGACCCTAGTGGGGTTGAGATGGAAAATGGTAGAATGACCAATGACTCCCTTGTAGGTCAATTTTGGAAGTGGAAAAAGGCTTGGAAAGAAGTCTTGTTGATGAAGGGAGGATGCCAAAGTGTTGTGTACCTGCAAGACAATGTTAAACCTTCCTGATACAACACAATTGATTGAGATACAAGCCAAATAACCAAGGGAAAAATCAAGGGAAGATTGTTGTCCTAAATTGCAGCAATATATCATATTTATATCAACAAAGTAAATTAGAAAATGGTTGCAAAATATATTTTCAAAAGTCAAGTAAAAGATACTAGAAACCAAGCTAGCAATGACTAGTTTAACTTCTACTAAAAAGATAAACACTTTAATGGAATTTAGGGTTGTTTATTAGATGTTATCAGTAAGTTATTATTATAGCCAAGTGTCTTTAGCAAACAAATGGTACAACAGAAAAATCCAAACACATAAATCAACAAGTAAATCATCAAAAATATACCCAACGAGTAGTAGGGAAGTAATCTAGGTTCACAAGTAAACTTATGTGGTGGAAAAGTGAGCAATAGATAAAAGAAAGTGAGTTTTTTCTGCAGCCCTAATGGATGTAGCATTAAGTTGATTACATCAAGATAAATACAAGGCTAAGCTAGACGCTTTAGTGTCTCAAGCAAGCTAATAGCTTTAAGAAAATATCATAATTTGAACAAATGCAATATCTTGTAATCTCACGTATACCAATGCAAATGATTTTATTTTTCCAATGCAAGTAGATGAGTGCCTAGTCTATTGGGTTATGGAGTCTTGGGTGTAATATTTAGATCTACTACTTATCTAGGGGTGTAATCCCTTTTACTCCCTAGAGCAAGCAAAATCAACAAGGTAAATCTAGGAGGGTGTAAGCCCTTTTACTCCTAGCAACCTTGAAAAAAAAAGCTTATCCAATAAAAATTATGATAGAATTGGTGGAGGGTGTATGCCCTTATACTCCTACAAGTGTTTTAGACAAGAACAACCTTGAAACAAGAATCCATTACTAACAATATGCAAAAAATATCTTACTAATTCCAATAGAAAGCATGCAAAACCCTTATCTACCAAGAATGTTCCATCAACATGCAAGAGACAAGCCTCCAAGAGAGTAGCGCACCACTTCTTTCATCAATAGAGAAGAACAAGCATCCACATAACATCAAAGAGAGAGATATATGATTTTCCCAAGAGGGGTGAAAATTTCAACCATGTATCTGTAATTTTCATGTGAGATTGTTATGTTTCAAATGAAATGAGCATGGTCTTATTTATACTTGACCTTGAAAAACAATGTGTCCACATAACATTACGGTAAACCACAATTTAGGGAGGTTGGCCTCCTAAATTTCCCCTTTACAATTCAAATTTTGATTTTTCATAAAGAAGAAACCCTAAAAGATGACGCCATGCCCTAATAGGGTGGCGTTTTAGCACTTTGAGCAGGACGTTGGGTTGGATGAAGAAGTTGTTGGGCCTCCAAAGGACATATGTGTAAATGTGTTAAACCTACATATAATAGATCTAGATAAACAATAATACACACATTTGCAGAGAGAATTGGAGAAAGAAAAAGAAGGAGAGAAAGAATGAATGAATTCTCATTAATTGTTTCAACACTCAAAGAGTGAATGATTTACAATAGATATAGGATAGATGAGTAACTAATGAGCCATAGTGGTGGTCTAGAGTGATCTGGACACACACCAGTAGTTACGGGAGTAAACTGTCACCTAGTCTAGTCTCTCGGGCAGTTACGGTAGTGAATTGTCACCTAGTTGAGCTTACTAGTCAACTAGTCTTCAGTTCACTGACTGAACAGAGAGTAGTGATGAGTTAACTCAAGGAATCAAGGTTGACGCGCCAGTATGGTGATGATACCAAGGCAAGGTTGAATTAGCATGGTGATGATCCCAATGTTGCATGGTGACAAAACCAATGCAGCATCTAAACTCAACTCAACTAGTCAAACTGAAGTGTCAACTGAAAGAGAATATTCTCCAGTGGAATATTCTCCCCTAAAATATAGGAGATTGGATAATGACTAATTATGACTAATAAACAAGGAAAAACCTTAGGAAAAATAAACCCTAGGTGTGTGTGAAGTAACTCCAACACCCCCCTGAACATCACTATGGTGAAAATAAAGATTGGGTCCAGGCAACGAAGCCATGTTAGGTACCCAAGTACAAAAGATACACTGAAATAAACAAGGAAAGAGGAAAAAACTCATGGGGAACCCCCCCCCCCCCCCC
>JZKD02S1056889.1:0-13273 GCA_000966675.3 Picea glauca
AAGTTAGAATCCCTTTCTAACTTGTTTTCTAACTTCATAGAGTAAGTCATAACTACTTTGACTTGGTCAACCTTTGGTTTTGACCAAAAACTCAAACTTGATGTCTTAGCTTGCTGAGAGTACCAAGAGGTGTGATATGCTAGGGCACTCTAGGCTATCCAAAAATTAGGTCAATATTTCATTTAAGGTGCCCCAACAAGAGGGTTAGGGTTTCATTGCTGCTACAAAAACTGGTTGCAACTGTAACTATAACTAAGCAAATCCTCCCAATCTATCTTCCAGCGGTTAGACTGTCTGAAGATAGTGTGGGCCCATAACCTGTTAGAAATAATAGGTGTTCTCGTTTAACCATAGACAATATAGCAATATTGTCACCCAACCATAGGCTGAAGCCACCCTCAAGCACCTTAACCTTGATAGAGAATGATTCTGGAAGCAAACCCTGGGCCTAATAACTAATTAATGTAGTGCACTTCTCTCTCTCTCTCTCTCTCTCTCTCTAAAGATAGCATACAAGGCAGAAATTCCAAACCTTAACCAATAGAAAGTTCGAGCCTAAACTGAGAATACATATTGCAGTAGCTGCAATTGCAACTACTCCCCAGACTTGTGCACTTAGCCAATTTCTACAGTACGCACTTCTTCACTGCTGAAATTTCGAGCTGTGTGTGCCAAATGAGATCTGGCTACCTGTATTTATATTGTTTTTCCTAAGTTATCTGGGTCGACTTCTCATTTTGGAGGCTAAATACTTAATATTAAATACTTTCTTGAGTCGACTTGTCTTCTAGGGTTATGTTCAATGCTTTAAGGTTTCTTCTTGCTTCCCAGAATATTCTATTTTCACCAGGGTTACACGTGGAGGTAAATACCTTCCGCAGCTACCATAATATCAACACCTATGTGTAGTCCAACATTGTATTCTTGGGCTCATATTGATTGGATTACGATTTTGGCATATTGATTACAAATTTGGACAAATACAAATATTTGAATAGCATGGTATATGTAGCAATATAGAGATGAAAATTAGTTAAAGAAAATTTGATATAAGTGAAATTGATCAAACCATCCATGTGCTATGTTTGATTGACATTGGATTGACTTCACTTTGTTGTTATGATGAATTCTATGGATGAAGTATATCTGACAAAACAGAGCTTGAATTGATATACTTAAAAGGTTTATATATGGATTTTCTTACATAATTTGTTTTTGGTGGAATTCTTTGTAACATTTGTTAATTTATTTTGATTAAAATCTAAGAAATGAAAAGGAAAATAACTACAGAGTTTCATTTGAGGTCTTGAATTGTTCTCATTGGTTGATGATTGATGAAAAAAATGAGTTGTCTGTAGAAAGAGCATTCATCATTTTCATTTCCCGTCCATTATTTCACTTTATGCAAATTATAAAGCCCCTCATTTTCCCCAAAAAACATTATTTTATCCCCTTGCTCTATTTTTATAAAGATGTGATTGTGTAAATGTTCCCTAACATTTGGAAAGTTTGATAAAGGGAAGATATTATATAAGAACAATGAACAGAATTGGATGAAATATTCAGTAAAATGAAGATGATGATATTATTAAGGTCAAGCTTGTGCTTATGAATTGGTTTTGTTTTAGAATAGTAATCGTTGCTTCCCTCTTGTGAATACCACTTTTCATTCATTACAAATCCAATCATATCCTATATGTCATTGAATTTACTTGTTCTAACTATGAAAGTTATGGACTGAAGTCACAGATCAATCATGATTGATACATGTAGAGTAATGGATTCATTGAATGCATGCTTGTGCGTGGACTGATAAGAGATAATGTTTTAAATTTGATAATTGATTACTCCTTCTTGTTTCAAATACTGATTAAGTTTGTTTTTAGACAATGAGTTTCCTCAGCAGAGGAAGCCATGACAGAGGTAGAGGCAGAGGCAGAAATTTTTTTGGCAGAGAGGTAACAAGAGACCTAGATTCTCCATACATTTTGATGTTGATCCTCTAGAATTGAATCAACTATTTCAAGACATATTCTTTAACTTAGTGGACCATGGAGTGTTCCAACCACATCCTCGACCAAAAAGGACTCCTTACCAACCTCACCCAAGTCTTTCTAATGTTCATGTTCTAGCTCATGTGTCCCTCCAGCTAGAGGTTCCTATCAATGATGGATGGTAGTATATTGTTCATCAACCTCTAGTCCATCATGATGGTTGGCCCACAATATCTTTACCATTGTCATCTTCGCCTCCACTCAACCAACATGCCCAACAGATTGCCCACATTGCATCCCTTGTCCAATCTTCATATCCAAGCAAGAGACTCAAAATATCCATCCCTGAGCTTAATTCAAGCAAAGACAAAAAAGTGGTCACTCAGTCTAAGTCATTTGATGATTCCTCCCAGTTAGTCACTTCCAATGCTTGCCAAGTTGATGAACACTCCCAATCCTTTAGTGAAGTGTTGATGTTTTGGTAGTTGTGGGAGGTATTTTCCTCCTAGACAACTTTTCTTAGAGAAGAAGAAGAATCCAGAAGTCAAAGGAAGACCATTGAACAATTGAAGAACACCACGAAAAAGAATAAAGTGAAATAGAAGACCACATAAAAGAAGTCAGCCCACGAGAAATAATTAAAGTGGAAATATAATTTCCAGGAAGAGAAATCGACCCACATAAATAATAAAGTAAATATGAAGACCCAGAATAAGAAGTCGGCCCCAGATAGGCCCCCAATATTAGTATAAATACAGGTTTGGATCATTTCATTTGTACAAACACACAGTTCTTCTTCTGTAGTGTGCACTAGGTAGTTGCAGCAGTTTCACTATTTATAGTTTCTAGTTCTCTTGGAGAGTGTGCCCTACTTGGGAAAGGATATTCTTGGTGGCTCTTGGTGGTTTCTTGTGTGCGCTACCTCTGGAAGAGTTGTTCTAAGGTTGTGTGGTGTTTCCAAGTTGCTTCATGCCACTTGCAGTTATAGTTGCAGTTGTCAGTTGTGCCAGTTATGTGGTGCTACTCAGTTGTCTACCCTTGCTAGGGTTTTACAAGAAGAAGAGATAAGTATTTGTTATCATGGTTCATTCATTGTTGGTTTGCTATTGTGAATAGAGCTTGTTCATGGTTGTATTGGAAAGATTCTCTCTAAGAAAAGTTGGCTGGGTTTTTTCCCCGAGTTTGGGGTTTTCTGAGGATAAATCTTTCTGTCTTCTTGTTCTTGTTTATCTATTGCTTATATATTTCAATATATGCTTATTTAATGTTAAAAGAAGATAAAAATGCTATGGTAAATATAATGTTAACAAAATTAATGAAAATATAACATGGTATCAGAGCGAGGTTTCCTTCATAACAGTCTAACCACTGGAAGGTAGATCATGAGATTCGTCGCTGCAGTTTGTTGTTGCACAAAACTAAACTAATCAATCTCGTTGAGCACTTATTATAAAGTTGTTGAGACAAATTCCATCATAGATCTGCTCGCCTTTCCCTAGAGCACTGACTACATCTCTCATATTGACTTTCCGTCAAAATTGAATTTTTAGGGTCTTAGGCTTGTTGACATTGGACTTTCTGATTCAGATTTCTAAATTTTTCTTGTTGTTGATGTTATGTCTCAGATTAGTAGACAAAATTGGATGGTGCACTTGTATATAAGATGAGAGTTTTTGCAGGAGACATAAACTTGACAAAAGGACATTTATCCAAGCAATGACAATAGATCCAAAGGGATATTAGATCTAGTGCTTTCAGAGGAAGCCCAAGAGATCGAGGCAACAATGACGATGTCTCCTACAGTATATAACAATTCAAATGAGATAAGCAACAACTAGACTCTAGGTTTACATATCAAGTTTGATATTTTATATTGTTGCAACCTAAGTAAGTGTTGTAACTAGAATAACAATCTTTAGAATTCTATTATAGATATTGCTATCAAACGTTTAGTGACACTTGAATATTGTTACTATAATGATCACCATGCACTAATGTTGGACTTATTTACAAAATGAAATTGATCTCTTCTAGGAGATGTTCTTGGTTGTTGACTTTGTCCCAAGCAGGTTATCTTGTAAATTTTATGGAGGTTACCATGGAGATGTTGTTGTTCTTGTTTCTTGTTCTGAGCAAGTTACTTTTGAGGAATGATTGGTCACAACACTGGAAGATTGTTTAAGAGTGTTGTTCTTATTTCTTGTTATTGTATTTTGCTTTGGCTCTTGTCTCATGTAGGTCAATGGTGATAGCTTTGAGCAGGAGATACTATGATGATTGTTCTCGTTCTTGTTTTTTTATTGTTGTTCTTATCATAAGAATATTGTTCTTGTCTTATATTTACCCTTGTTTTTGCTCTTGTTTTGGGCTGGACATAAGTGATAGCTCTAAGAGGGAGCTATAATGACAGTTGCAGGAAGAAATAGATTAGATGTTCTCTACTTTGAGACATGGAGTAGACTATCCAAACAAGAAGTTGTATACATGAAAGTATACATCCATGTACCGAAAAAGAAGAGGACGAAGTCAGAACCTTCTGGAAAGAAGCGTACTTTTGCGGGATATAGAGTATCTCATATGGAGATTGATTGTAAGGAGAAGAAGGCTCCAAAGATGACCATACATATCCCTCTAGTTTAGTTGATCACTCTTCAGATCATCGAGAAGAGTCAGTAGAGCTAGAAGGGCACCCATAATCATTGTAGTGACCAGGAAGAGACCAGCATGGTCCCATGATACTTTGCAGATATATCCCATTTATGAGCCATATCATGAGGAGGAGGAGATAGCTCCACCAGTGTTGATGCAGGTCACCCCACCAAGTACCAGCTCAGAAGGAGCCAAAGTTCAGAGGGAGTCATCCCTTAGGATCAAGTAGGGAGGACCAGCCTCCGAGTAGATTCCATAAGAGATCAAACTTTAGATGAGATCAACAAATGAAGATGGAGCAAATGGATATGAAGATTATATAGACTCAGAGGAAGTCAAGCTTTATAGGGAGCATGCAGACTCAGAGTGAGCCTGATCTCAGAGAGAGTCGGTTGACTTAGAGGAAGACTAGATCATTCAAAGGAAGTTCCCCCTTAGATTCAGAAGGGAGAGAGAGACATCTTCCAGGACTGATAGACGGGTGTCATGGGTTGAGGAGGCTAGATTGAAGCTTCAGAGACTTTAAGGAGATATGAGACCTCCTAGGAGGATTCCCTTGTTTTAGTAGACTTTACTACAATGACAGAAGAGGCAACTAGTCAGAAGGTCCGGGATATGGATTTTGCCTTAGTTCGAGAAAGAGAAAGAGACCACACAAGTTTTCCAGCTATGTGGCACTGATAAGGGAGATCATTGATTCAAAACCTTCCAATTATGAGGAAGCTACAAAGCAACAAGTGTGGAAGGATGCTATGATGATGTGTTAAAAGAGGTTCTGGGTGGAAGTTAATGATGACTTCCAAGTGGATCTACAAGATCAAGTATGTTGCATATGGCAACATAAGAAGTACAAAGCGAGATTTGTGGCTAGAAGATTCTCCTAGAAAGAAGGAGAAGATTATGATGAGACATTTTCTCTAGTAGTCGAAAGAAGTGTACATAGAGCAGCCACAAGATACATGAGAAGGAGTCTCGTGTCCACACATTGAAGAAAGCTTTGTACGGGTTTAAGCAGGCACCCAGGGCATGGTATGCTAGAACATATATTTATCTGATGAGCTTGGGGATGGTTTCCCCTTGATATTGGATGACTTGTTTCTTACAGGGGACGAGAAGCTCACATATGGGTGAAAGAGGGAACTCACTTCAGAGTTTGAAATGAAGGATCTAGATTTGATGGGATTAGAGGTGTGGTAGAGACCAGATGATATTTTCCCTAGCCAAGGAAAATATATAGTTGAGATCCTGTAGAGATTCAAGATGATGGATTGCAAGTCCATGGCCACACATATGGTTACAAATCTAAAGCTCTTGAGTGATTTATCTTCAGATTTGGTTGATCCCACATGTACAGACAGTTGATTAGACCCTTGATGTACCTGGCTAATACCAAGCTAGATATATGTTTTGCAGTGAACACATTGATTTAGTGCATGGTTGAGCCTAGACATGTACATTACATAGTAGCAAAGCATGTGTTGAGGTACCTGCATGGTGCGGTTGGATATGAACTTATATATGTCTTAGACGATGCAGTAAAGTTGCAAGGTTATACAGACTATGATTGGGCAAAGAGTGCAGTGGACAGGAAAAACACATCAGGATGTTACTTCAGTTTGGGATCGGGTATGATCCCATGGTTAAGAAGAAAATAGATGTCAATGGCACTGAGTACAGTAGAGGAAGAGTATATTGCAACCAATGTTGCAAGTCATGAAGCACTGTAGCTTCGAAAGTTTCTTGTAGGGTTATTTGATCTAGAGTTGGAGGCCACATTGATATATTTTGATAATCAAAGTTGTGTAAATATTTCAGAGAATCTTGTCTTTCATGACAAGTCGAAGCATATAGAGATCAAATACCATTACATTTGAGGCATGGTGCAAAGAGGAGCAATGGAACTCCAGTACATATCCACAAATGAACAAATAACATATATTCTCACCAAGCCTCTCTCTAGAGTGAAGTATGGGTACTTTAGAGACAAGATTGGTGTGATGTAGAATGTCCACCCTCATTGAGAGGGAGGTGTGATGTTTCTCCTCCAGCAGGCTTCCCCTTTGGCCAAGGGTTTCCCAGATCAGTCATGTGAGATGACTAAGGGAGTAATGTGTATCTGAGTACAAGTCTAATCTACTCCATGTGAGGTAGTTAGGTGTGAATAAGACTTGTAGTATGGTCTTGGACCATGGTGTATCCTTAGGGATATGGTCGTAGTCTTTTCCGACGGATGGGTGTGATTAAGACTACTAGGAGATGAGAAACATTACAACATAGTCGCAAACACTATGTCAATAGTTGTGTACTACTGGACAACATGGTAGTAGATGTGTACTACTAGTTGATTGCTACATAGTCATGAGGACTATGGAAGTAGTTGTGTACCACTGGATAGCATGGTAGTAGTTGTGTGATATTAGTTCATTGCTACATAGTCGTGAGGACTATGGAGATAATTGTTTACTACTGAACAACATGGTAGTAATTGTGTGCTACTAGTTGATTGCTACATAGTCGTGAGGAATATGGCGATAGTTGTGTACTACTAGACAACATGCTAGTAGATGTGTGTTGTTAGTTGATTGCTACATAGTCGTGAGGACTATGGTGGTAGTTGTGTACTATTGGGCAACATGGTAGTATTTTCCTGCTACTAGTTGATTGCTACATAGTCATGGAGACTATGGTAGTAGTTTTGTACTACTGGACTGCATGGTAGTAGTTGTGTGCTACTAGTTGATTGCAACATAGTCATGGAGACTATAGCAGAATTTTTGAGCTACTCATGGCATGGTAGTAGCCTTGAGGCTACTAGATGATTACAGTATAGTCAGTGGACTATTGTAGTAGTCATTGGACTACTAGAAGAAAACATTATGGAAGAATACCTCCCTAGCTAAGAGGGAGTGTTGATGTTTTGGTGGTTGCGGGAGGTATTTTCCTCCTAGACAACTTTTCTTAGACAAGAAGAAGATTCCAGAAGTCAAAATAAGACCATTGAAGATTTGAAGAACACCCTAAAAAAGAATAAAGTAAAATAGAAGACTACATAAGACAAGTCGTCCCACAGGAAATAATTAAAGTGGAAATATAATTTCGAGGAAGAGAAGTCGGCCCATGGAAATAATTAAGTAAATATGAAGACTCAGAATAAGAATTCGACCCCAAACAGGCGCCCAAATTAGTATAAATACAGGGCCAGATCATTTCATTTGTATAGACACACAGTTCTCCTTCTGTAGTGCACACTAGGCAGTTGTAGCTGCAGTTGCAGTAGTTTCACTATTTCTAGTTTTTTGTTCTCCCGGAGAGTGCACCCTAATTGGGGAAGGATATTCTTGGTGGCTCTTGGTGGTTTCTCTTATGTGCTACCTCTGGAAGAGTTGTGCTAATATTGTCTGGTGCTTCCCAGTTGCTTCATGCCAGTTACATTTACAGTTGCCAGTTGCACCAATTTTGTGGTGCTACTCAGTTGTCTACCCTCACTAGGGTTTGACAAGAAGAAGAAATGAGTATTTGTTATCAGGGTTTCTTCATTATTGGTTTTCTCTTGTGAATATAGCTTGTTCATGGTTGTATTGGAAATACTCTCTCTAAGAAAAGTTGGCTGGGTTTTCTTCCTGAGTTTGGGGTTTTCCCGGGATAAATCTTTGTGTCTTCTTGTGCTTGTTTATATGTTGCTTATATATTTCAGTATATGCTTATTGAATGTTAAAAGAATATAAAAATGCTCTGGTAAATCTAATGTTAACAAAACTAATGAAAATATAACATGAAGTTCACCCTCAAGCATCTAATCAACCACACTCCGAGAAAGCCAACTCAACAAACAAAGCAGAAAAGGCAGAAAGCAATGAAAAGAAACAGATTGCTTCTCATGGTAAATACGGTTTTTGATAATTTATATGATGAAAAATCTATTTATATTTTGATCTCCTATAGGAAGTGTGACACTATTTTTCCATTTTTGGACAACATGATATTATGTCTTCATTTTTGGACAACCAGTTAATATTTGCTTTTTACAGTGGCAAATACATTTTATTTATTTGATATATATATGGATAATTTTGGGAGACACAAGGGGCTATTCAAAGTGATTGTTTATGTGCATATTTATGAGGTGGCATGATTTATTATTTAAGTAAATTATGGCGCGACAAAGAGGAAATCAAAACTTAAAAGGACTTGAAGGAATTAGGGGCCCCACCTATTAGTTATTATTTATTTACCCTTTATCTATTATTATGATTATTTAATATTTGTCCCTAACTCATATTAAGTAATTTATGACTTAACTAAAGGTAGTTTGAAACTACCTCAACTTCTTTTGAGAAAGATAAAAAGTTGATCAAAAGAGGGGACAAAAGGAGAGAGAACCAGGAAATAAATTTATGATAAAGGTATGCTCTTATACTTGTGAGATTAATTACTTTCATTCATTTTGAGTTATCATAGAGTCTTAACCCTTTTGTTTATAACAAGATCTTATTGAAGGTAGCATGATTCAAAGATTGAGATACATATTTCAATAGCTTATTCTAGAAAGGTTGATCATTTGATCTTGGCAGTCTTTGTATTCTCATTTGTTTATGAATTAATTTTCATTATTGATAGAGAATATTTTGCAGAGTTGGTAAATGATACTTTCTTGGCTAAGTTGATCCATATTACTAGTCTCATTCTTCTCTTGTTGTCAGAGTCTTTTTGTATGGTGCCCATCAAATATCTCTAAATCTAATCATGGTCCTTACCCTCGCAGGGGTTTGAAAAGAGGGTTATGATTGTAACTTGAGATGAAATCAATGAAATTGTTTCACTATCTTTGATCTCACATGTGCATTATCTGATATTACTTTCAGATTTGTATTTCATTTGTTCTTTAATTCTCAAAACACGGTACATATGTATTTTTTCTTTCTTTTTTTGCAAAATTAAATTATAATTAAAGACAACATTGGTTCCTAGTACTTATTACTTGAGAATCAATTGATAATTTTGTCTAAGGCTATAAACCTGAGTGATAATCCCAACTATCTTACCCTAGCCAAGTAAGATTCAAGATGTTGGTATTGGGAACTCTCCAGTCCCTCAACGTCAACAATATGCAATTGAAACTCACTTTCTTGACTATGCACAGAGAGCTCAAAGAGTTCATACCTTAAGCATACCCCCTGATCATATATTGAGAATCTGAAGGGAAATCCATTCAGTGTTGCGAGGTGTGATTCTTCACATAGAATCTCGTGAATTTTCTATTCCAATCCTCTCATAACTATAATGTCTTCTAAAACAAATAATTTTTTCATAGGCTCGAGATCATGCTCTTCTGGCTTATTGTTGTTAAGTTTCAATGCCAAGGTGAATGCTACCAAAGAAAATGATTCTTCCATTTGAATCTTTTTAGAAGGATTATGTGCAAGGTTCTCTCGTGAGAATGAAGACAAACCAAAACTAAGCCAAGTTTCAAGTTAGACAACAAAACGAAAGGCATTAATGAAAAGAAACTAGACCTGAAGTAAGCCATCCAAAGTCACAACAAACCTAATAACATTTGGTGGATTTTATTCAAGAAACCTAAATAAGCCCAAAATCTATGCTACACAAGTGTAAATGGAAGTAAAATCTACATTAAGCAAGCTGAAATGGAAGTAAAAACTATGCTACTCATATTTCTAATCTACCCTACATTGGCTAAAAAATGAGGGCTATGTGAAAGCATAGTGCCAATGTAGCCATTCAAGAAACTCCAAACTTGCAATCACATGTTCATCAAAAAACAATAGCAGAAATGGGAGTAGTAAGAGACCAAAAATATGAAGAATTGAATCAAGTAAACCACTATCAAACATGTGAAAGTTGGCAACGTTATTATTAATTGGAAACATAGACATGTAAGATCCCCCAAACCAAGCTTCAATTCTATCATAAAATTTACAATGACCACCATAGAATTGTTGGAAGGAATTCAAAACTGAGTGGCATACTTGATGAGAAACATGTATGAAATTTGCATGCCATGGACCTGATGGGAGAGTCTTAGTATTGATGGTATCGTTTATTCCAAAGGTAAAAGAAAGATAATGATAACCTGACATAACCATCACTCGAAACCGAAGTGCACCATTATCCGAGCAAGTCTCCTTGGGCTCACACTTTACATAATCCACAGGCCAAGAGGAATAATTGTACCTAAATATTGTGCACGGACAATCTTCCACCACTGAATAAGGCATGTCATTAATGGTATGGTGGAAACCATGAATATCATTTGTTTCATCACAAAACAGGTCAAAATATCAAGTGATAGATACATGCTAGATTGAGGGAAACGTCAAGCAAAGGATGACTCCAAGGTCTCTCCTATAACATCATCAAAACCATTTGAAGAGTGTTGGAGTATGGAAACAGAATACAAAGATGAGTGATGCATCTACCCCTAAATATTAACTTGTGATTTTGGAGCAAATTTAGATGGCAGTGCTTTTTGGGTGTGCTCAATGTTTTTGTTATCTTGCGTGGTGTTTAAACATTATTTGTGCTCTCCATGCTTCATCTCTTCTGTCATTAACATTTGTGCATTAAGAACATAAATTCTAGATTGTGTAGGATCATTGAATGATACATCGGTGTTCACATTCGATTTCAGATTAGAAAAATAATCATTGGAAACATGGTTATCGTAATCAAATTGTGTTTGAGTGTGTTCCATAAATTTTAATTGCAAAGGATTTTTCAGCATTGTGCACCCTAGATGGAATATCATTATGAATGGGAACTTGATTGATTAAAGCTCGAAAATCTTCTTATTTTCCTTTATCAATTAGTATTTCATCAATGAAAGAAAAATGTAAAGATTCTATTGCACGACAAGCTGGTGGATGCTCATGTAGGTAATCATCATCAAAAATATTTGTATAAAGAGAATAAAGATCTTCAAATTCTGAAAATGATTGGATTTCCTTAGTCAAGTATTTTTACAGACCAAATCATATCCATGATTCTCAAAAGGAGCATCTCTACTTGGTTCCCACTCTGGGTCCAAGGGGTTGAGAGGTTCTAATAGAAATTCCCTTATAGTTGCGACATAGTGCTAGTTAGAAAACATGCATCCTCCATATTCCATTATCAGGTCATGATTTTCTTTGAAGGATATAGTCACTATGCTTCCCAGTGATAAATTATCATTCAAATCTGCAACAATTTGTGAATTGATTCTTCATTCAATACATATTTGAAATCATATTTTGAAACATTACCCTCAGATTTCTCTTCGAAATCAAATTTCAAAGTACTAGATGTCCAAGGGTATACTTGTATGGTCTGCATGTTTGAAAAAATTTCTCCGGGATGTGAGGTGAATGAATAATCAGTGTGTAGATCTGAATCTAGTGAATTAGATACATTTTCATTATCCAAATTGTCCCCTTCATGAATATAGACAATATGTGAAAACCAATCAATAATTACTTGGTATGTGGGTTTGTCACTTTCAAGAAATCTACAATATGTTTGCATGACTCTTTGAAAGAAACCATCCACAAGTTCATTTTTAATCCTATGAATTTCCTCAGGCTCATTAAAGAGTTCTTCATAATCATAATCTACACAAGCAGTAATAAAGACTTCCATGAAGTGTTTCCAATTATGTATCAATTCCGTCGGTAATGTCCTAAACCGGGCTTTAATCCATCCTTCTAATGTGAAGATAAATAATCAACAATTTTCATTATCCTGAACAATTTTAAGATTATGTCGTGTGATGTTAAACTGATTGAGGTGTATGAATGCAAAGACATTCCCTTCACCATCAAATTTTGAGTTTCACAAGAGATTGATTATCCTAACTAGGATGCCCCATGAGGGACTCAAAAGACTCAAAGGGTTATCCCATATAGAGATACACAGAGGAGCCATTGGTTGATTACAAAAAATTATTGAAACAACTCCACATGGGCATGCTTGTCATCTGACCTTCCTTCTAGCGCCAATTTTATTGACGTAGTTTGTGTGACCTAGATCAACAATAGGGGCTAGCCCTAGTGAGAAGTCCCAATTAGACCTGTAACACAGCCACTATCGTAAATTAAAATTTTTTTTTGAATTAATCTCCCACACATGAGAAATCTCCAGAAACCTGCACTTGCAAAATGCCAATCCCTGGTTCAATATCGGGATTCGGGGTTTCGGAGGTTGCAGTGTCGAGGGTCCCTGTCCTCTTGAATCCCCGATCATCGATGGAAAGAATTTTCGACGTGCCCCTTTGGTTGCCTCAACCCCGTTTGGTTAAGCCTCTGGTCCATACGACCTGTTTCTATATGACCATACGACAGTTTCTCGTCGGGGTTTCGGAGTTTGCAGTGTCAAGGTGCACATGTACCCGGAACTCCCGATCCTCCGACCCCCGATGTGCTCCTACCGTGTTGGCTTTTCGGGCTAAGTCCTGGTCAATACGACCACAACGTTCACAAGACCACAGTCTTAATTCTTGTCGGGGTTTGGCGCCTTTCCATGTCATGGCACACAAGTCCCCTGGGCTCTCGACACGCCTTTACATTGGCTAGCCCCCTTGGTCATACCATGGTCCATGTGACCACTTACCATATGACTGTAGTCGTATAACCTTCCAT
>JZKD02S1056911.1:0-13273 GCA_000966675.3 Picea glauca
TTGTTCAGTATATGAAATAGAGAACCAACTCTTTCTACATACAATGCCATTTACTATGTGTGTTTAATTTTTAATACCAACAATCTCAAACCATAAAGTTATAAATATTAAAAACATTTTCTTAAAATTATTGGTATTAAAAACCTTGACAAAACTTTAGTGGCACCAAAATTCAAGTCGTTGCTTTTGCACCGAAAGGTGCTTTCTACAACCTAGTATGAGGTATATGTCTAATGCCTTCTGTGCTCAACATGGAGTTGACATGTGACATTAGAAGAATTATGTATAGTAAAAAAAATGTTTATATTTCGGCCATAAATAACATATTTCATTGTTTACCTTAAGTAAAATAATTTTATATCAACTATGTAGAGAGGGACATAAAGTAATTGCAAAAAGTTATTCGACCCATAAGTACTTTCTATTTATAAGTATGTGAGAGACGTGAAATTCCTTCATTGCTTAATATAGAGTAGAGCCACAAATAAAATATATTGATGTCCATGTTAAGTAAAATATTTCAGTATCAACATTGTGTGTGTGTGTGTAAAGAAATTGAAAGTAAATTATTATAGTTAAAACATTTCAATGGTGTGTTTCTCACTATGAGAGAGATGTGAAATTCCTTCCCTGATCAATATGGGGAGTTGACACATGGAACATTAAGAACCAACATAGATCAATCTTAACTCTAGATCTATAATGAGTGAAGAGGGATAAAAAATTGAAGAAATATTTTCACCTATGGAGATTCCATCCCTGTCCATGCATGATAGATATGGGTTTAAGATGGATCTACATTGGTTTAGTACCAACAAATTCAAGTCATGTTTGATTTATGAAAACTCTGTTAATATTAAGATCCAAATCCTTTAAATACCAACACAAACCCATCTCAACTCTGGATGTATCATTCCATAAGAGGTATCAAATCTCTTCAGGTGCAAACCTTTCCTCAAGTTTTGTTCTCTAAAAAGAGGTTTGAACCTTGAGGGATTTTAACCCTCTTAGCGCCTCATAGATCTGAAGTTGAGATGGATCTACTTTGTCACATGAATGTTTTCAGTTTTTTGTCAATTTGCTCTCAATGTATGTTAATCATCATGATCACACACAAACACACACACAATTGAAATATTTTACTTAAGGTGGACATTGAAATAATTTATTGATGACCAACATGGATTTTCTTTTATTAACTCCCTTATACTTAGATGATCAAAGCACCTATAAGAATATTTTTTTACTTTCAATTACTTTATACACACACACACACACACACACACACACACACATGTCAACTCCATATTAAATATTGAAAGAATTATACATCTCTTATACTAGAAGTAGAAGTAGAAAACACCTATCAACCAAAACATGATTTTTTATTATTTTGATTACTTTATATTTGTCTATCCCACTCTCTCTATATGAAATAGATATAAAAATATTTTACTTAAGAGAGATATTGAAATATTTTATTTATGGCTGATATTGTAATATTTTTTAATTATTTGATATTTTTAAATGTTACATGTCGAGTCCATGTTAAAATTGAAAATAAATCTAAAAAAATTATACATCTCCCCAGTACTAAATTTTAGAAGGCAACTTTAGAGGTAAAAATCTATGCATAAATAAATGAGAAAATAAATAGATTGAACAATAATATATAATATATAGTAATCTCAAGCCATGGGTTTATTGTTATGAAAGCCATGGATGAACTTTGAGGGCATCCATATTCAAGCCATTTCTTTCACCACCAACCAGGTTTGAATTTACAATATAATCTATGTTACTTTTTCGGGCTCAGGAGTTTAAATTTATGAAAAAGGATGAACGAGTCCATAGTTAATCTCTTTTCAAACTACTTAAAATTGAAAATATAGCCGAGTGATCTTTTCTCTATCTCACTTGTTAGAATGGTTTTGAAGAGACATCCTTTCAATATAAGTTTAAACCTATTGCAAACTGACTGGACTATCTACGAAAAAGGAATACTCTGGCCCTAGTGACCAAAAGTGTTCTCCTTGGTATTATTTTATTATTTTTTCACGACCTAGAAACTAATTTTACAAAAAAGATCACTCTCAAGTCTTCTTTTACTGGGTTTTTTAGACTCTCTAAATGTGAAACACCGTCGAGCTTACCTTCTTTGGGCTCATAAAACATTACATTGAAGGAGTCTCATTGTGTCAATCCACAAATCACATTTCATGTTTCACTCTTGCATCTTTAGCCTAATGTCGGCTCCATTTTGTTGTTGCTAAACTTTTATAACATTCCTTAGGTGCATGCCTTACAAAAATGTTTCCTTCACATTCTGACACCCTGACCCATGTAGGAATTTTCTCGAGTGTCCTTATCCTACACATGTCTCCTTGCACCAAGAATCAATATGTTCCATGTGCTTGGAACTAGTTTGGTTTCCCATGACACTCATTCCTCAAGCTCATTAAAAATATGAAAAAGACAAAAAAATCAAATATTCTAAAAAGAGGGGACGAGAAAACATTCTCTTTTACTGGTAGCAATCTAGTCAACCTTGTACAAAATACATCCTTCAATTTATTCTGCAAATAACTTTGGATTTAGTATGAACTTAGGAAGTTGTTCTCATTACATAGAGTTGTGTCCTCCTCCGTTTGGTTACTCTTCCAAACACATGGAGAGTTTGTGGTGCCTCTTGTGCCACAAGCTTATGTCAATATCATGCTCCCTGAGTCTTTTCATATGTCATGCTCTTTTCCAAGGGAAATTATTACAACCCTAGTCAACCATTCTTCAATAAGTCTTTTGACCTTCATGATTCGTCCATCCTGAGAGTCTCGTCAAGTTCACATTGAAAAATCAACAAGGTCTCGTGCCCGATAATCAAGATCCTTCAGTCTTTTCACGATGTCTTGTCGAAGACCTTAGGATAGTGAGTTTTACACTCCTATTATACTCCTACCCGAGTTATGAATATCTTGAAGATATTTCTCGAGTTACTAAAGCTATCATCTATAGCTATAGGCATTGATGCCTCTTGAAGATTCATATCACATTGTATTTGTATATCTTCTGATGATTTTGAGATGTAGAAATGTTTTTCATTATTCGCAGCTACAATCTATATTGGAATACACATTATCCATGTGGCCATGATTACTATGTAGACATGGATATGCAATGTACGTGATTGGAAGCCATGCTTAGTTTGTCTCGAGCATGGGTATGCCTTCCTTGATGATTATTTCCATTTTTAAATATGATGTAATGTATTTCGACCATCAGTTGATCTTATGACCTCACACATTAGGGGGCATCTGTTATAGCTCAAAATTCCACTATCATGCATTTTTTACATTGGCCTACTCACTTACACATCCACCAATCACTTTTGTTGAGGTTCCTCTTTAAAAAACACCTTTTTTCATGGTGTATGCACCCTACTACATATGAAGCATGTGTACATACGCTAGTTGCATGCTTGACAACCCACATATACTCTAAAAAGTAAGAAAAAATAAAAATAAAAATCGCTTTCAGGTGTAGTTTAAGGGCTATCTCAGGTTTCACAACCATCTTACCTCATGTAGCCCTTATGAAAAACAATTAACTAGATTTTTCCATATGAAAAGTGTTGGGTATGTGTTATACTCTTTGGATAATGTTGTGTATGTGTTTGACGTGCAAGGGGGTGTAGGGGTTTGTAAGGGGGTGTAGGGGTTTGGGGGCAGCGCCCCCGAATTTTTTTTTTTTGCATCGGGACCGCATTTTTTCGGGATCGCATTATATTTAGGTGGTTTTTAGGAACATGGCTTCTTTTCCGATGGTTTTCTATTTTCGGTTAAGGAATTAGGGTTTTGGACTAATCTAGGTCATTAGGCTAGGGTTTTGGATGCCGCTGGCTCCTATATGTATTTTGTATTGTAAACATTGTAACATAATGAATGAATATAGAATATGATGGTTTTCCCGGTTTGGGTTTCGAGGGGAAAAATCTTTGTGTAATGTTTGTATTTGCCATTGTATGTTTTCTATTCTTTTTCTGAATATCTATTTGCAATAGATATCATACAAGGTTATAATTTACATTTGGTATCATAGCTTTATTGGCTTCAGGGGGATGCCTTTGTGGTCAAGGGTTTGGCTCAAGACTATGACAAGCCTTATTACAGTGGGAGATATGTGGTATTATTTTTCCAGGTGAAAAGAAATGGCAAGCAATTCGAAGATGGAGATCAAGAAGTTTAATGGGAAATTCTTTGAGTTGTGGAAGCTCAAGATGGAAGATCTGTTGGTGGACATAGATCAGTGGATCGGGGTAGATCCAGGTACTACACCTATAGGAGCTTCTGTAGATGACTAGAAAAAGTTGGATCGGAAGGCAAAGAGCACAATCTGACTGTGTCTCTCTGATTCAGTATTACTGAATGTGTCAGAGGAAGCTACAACAAAGGATTTATGGGAAAAGTTGGGGAATTTGTATCAGTCTAAGTACCTAGTAAATAAACTATTCCTGAGAAAGAAGCGGTATAACCTGAGGATAAGAGATGGGGACTCGGTGGCAGAGCATTTGAATGCCTTCAATACTGTGGTAAGTCAATTAATATCTGTTGAGACTAAAATTTCAGATGAAGATAAATGTATCAGTTTGTTGTGTTCTTTACCAGACTCGTGGGATAGTCTGGTTATGGCCATAGGTAGTAATACAACTTCCTTGAATCTTGAATAAGTGGTCTCATCCTTGTTGTTGGAGGAGATGAGAAAGGAGAATATGGAAGGACATAGCACAGATGCATTATTTGCAAGAGGACACTCCCAGGAAAGAAATAGATCTAATTTCTCAAGTGGGAGATCTAAGTCTAATGGTAGATCTAAATCTCTTGGAAATTGTGTAAGGGTATGTTGGATATGTGGAAAAGAAGGGCACTACAAGAAGCAGTGTAGATAGAAAGTTGAGAAAAAGAAGGGATCTGAAGAATAGTCTTCTACAAAAGAAAAGACCTCCAAGGAAGAAGGAGGGGATGTGTACTTGGCCTCTTCAAGCATACATTCAGATCATGAGGCATGGTTGGTTGAATCTGGTCCATCATTTCATATGACTCCCCACTGGGAGTGGTTCTGCGAATATGAAAAGTATGATGGAGGTAATGTTTTCTTAGGTAATGATTCGACAACTTGAATCATAGGAAGAGGAAGAGTCAAGTTGAGGCTCATAGATGGAAGGATTAGAACACTGCCTGGTGTTCTGCACATCCCAGGTTTGGCCAGAAATTTGATTTTTGTAAGCAAAATGGACGATGCAGGGGTAAAAACAATATTTGAAAAGAAAACCTATAGGATGGTTCGAGGAGCAATGGTGTTGCTGAGGGGAGTTAGGTTTGTAACTCTATCTAAGATTCAAGTAAGCACTATTAGTGACAGGTGTAATAGTTCCATTGTTCCTAATATTGGATTCAAAGAAGAAAAAACTCCTACAATCTCTGGAGAAAAGGTTATTTTGTGGCATCAAAGACTAGGGCATATCGGAGAGAAGGGTATTCGACTACTACATGGTAAAGGTATGGTTGAGGGTATGTCTAACTTCTCTTTGGATTTTGATTTCTATGAACATTGTCTATATGGGAAGCAAAATCGGGTGAGATTCCCCTCTGGTGCAAAGAGGGCAAAAGGAATTTTAGAGCTAGTTCACTGTGATGTTTTTGGACCTGTGTCGGTCCCATCATTGGGAAAATATGTGTAGTATGTCTCATTTATAAATGAATTCTTGAGGAATACTTGGATATATTTCCTCATGAATAAATCTGAAGTCTTTGATAGGTTTAAAGAGTTTAAGGCTCTTGTTGAGAATCAAACAAAGAAAAGAATTAAAGTGTTGAGGACAGATAATGGCATAGAGTTCTGCAGGAATGAATTTGAAGAATTCTATAAGAAGTGAGGTATAGAAAGGCAGAATACTACTCCATATACACCTCAGCATAATGGAATTGTGGAAAGGATGAATAAGACGTTGATGGAAAAATAAAGGTGGATGCTCAATGGTGCTAGGTTAAGGAAATAATTCTAGGGAGAGGTAGTGGGTAATGCATGTTACCTAGTCAATAGATCACCCTCATCAGCGTTGGACAAAAAGACTCCAGAAGAGGTATGGACTAGTAAGGAACCTTCTCTCCCACATCTCAAGGTTTTTGGCTACTATGCATATGTTCATGTTCCAAAGGAAAACATGAGTAAGATGGATAAGAAGGCTAGAAAGTGTATCTTTATTGGATATAAAGATGGTCTCAAAGGTTATAAGCTTTGGAACCCAGAAAATAAGAAGGTAGTGTATAACCAAGATGTGGTATTTAGAGAAATGAAGGATGTTGTTAAATAGGAAGCCCTACCAAGTAAGGAAGAACTAGAGAATATAGAGTTTGATTTAAAGGATGATGAATCATACTCTACAGAATAACAAGAATAAAAATTAGAAGATTCTCATACTCCAGTATTGAGGAGATCGGATCGACAAATAAGACTACCGGAAAGGTATAGTCCATCTAATTTCCATTCAAATTTTTCTTTGTCTATTACTGATGATGATCCTAGGACTGTCAGGGAGGCAGTGGATTCAGAGGACGAAAATCTCTAAAAAAGGTCCATGGACAAAGAAATGGCATATTTGAATAAGAATGAGGCTTAGGATCTAGTGGAGTTGCCAACTGGAAGAAATCCCATTGGCAACAAATGGGTATTTAAAAAGAAGTTGAATGCAGAAGGAAAAGTGGAGAAATACAAAGCTCAGTTAGTAGAAAAGGATTATTCCTAGGTTGAAGGAATTGATTTTGGTGAGATTTTTTCTCTTGTTTCCAAGTTAACCTCCATAAGATTTATGTTATATGTTGCTGCTGCATTTGATTTTGAAATAGAAAAAATGGATGTGAAGACAACATTCCTACATGGGGATCTAGAAGAAGAAATCTATATGAAGCAGCCATAAGGTTATGCTGTGAAGAGAAAGAAGGAGCTAGTATGCAAGATGAAAAAGTCCATGTATGGTTTAAAACAATCACCAAGAATATGGTATCAAAAATTTGATACTTATATGTTGGGACTTGGCTTCAAAAGAAGCAAAGAAGATCATTGTGTGTATCTTAAATTAATTGGTGATCATTTGATTTATTTGGTCTTATATGTGGATGACATGTTGTTAATAGGAAACAACAAGGAGACTATCCAAGATGTGAAAACTTAGTTGTCCTCTAAATTTGACGTGAAGGATCTCGGTGCTTCAAATTTCATTTTGGGCATGGAAATTAAAAGAGATCAGAAAAGGAGAAAACTTTGGTTAAATTAGAGAAAATATGTCGAGACAATATTGCATAGGTTTAATATGCATGAATGTAAATCGGTCAAGGTTCCTATTCCTGTTGGTGTAAAGTTATTTGTGGATCAGTGTACCAAGACACATGAAGAAGAGGAGGACATGTCTCATGTTCCATATGCGAGTGCAGTTGGCAGTTTGATGTATGCAATGGTCTGTACTAGACCAGACATTGCACATGTAGTGGGAGTTTTGAGAAGGTATATGTAAAAACCAGCGAAGGAGCATTGTACAACAATAAAAAGGGTTTCCAGGTATTTGCGTGGCACTGCTAGCTATGGATTGTGCTATGAAGGAAGACCAGGATTGGACAGAGTGGTGGATATACATGGATTTGTGGATGCAGACTAGGATGGATATTTGGATCGTAGGAGATCTACAAGAGGGTATGAGTTTAACCTGTTTGGAGGAGCAATAAGTTGGATGAGCAAAAGATAGGCTGTAGTGGCATTTTCAACTACAGAAGTTGAATACATGGCAGCCAATCATGAAAGTAAGGAATCAATATGGTTACAAAGATTATGTTCAGGTATTGGGTTGGTACAACAAGATGTAAGGATAGAGTGTGACAGTCAGAGTGCAATTTTTCTGGTGAAGAACCTTGCTTATCATTCAAAGACAAAGCACATTAATGTTCAATATCAATTTGTGAGAGACATGATTGAAGAAAATAAATTATCACTGATGAAGGTGCAGAATTTGAAGAATGTTGCAGACATTAACAAAATCTCTTAGCACTGAGAAGTTCTCTTGGTGTAGAGGATCCATGGGAATTGTTGCCCTGGATTGTTGACTATGTAACCCTGTAACCCCCTGTATGCAAAGAAAGCAACAAGTGGGAGAATTTTGGGTATGTTTTATATTCTTTGGAGAATGTTGCATATGCGTCAGGCGTGCAGGGGGGAGGAGCCCCTCTATGCGGGGGTTCAAGGGAAGCGCCTCCCCAATTTTTTTTTTCTTGCATCGGGACCGCATTATATTTAGGTGGTTTTTCAACACATGGTTTATTTTCCGATGGTTTTCTATTTCCGGTTAAGGAATTAGGGTTTTGGACTAATCCAAGTCATTGGGTTAGTGGTTTGGATGTTGCTGGCTCCTATATGTATTTTGTATTGTAAGCATTGTAACATAATGAATGAATATAGAATATGCTGGTTTTCCCGGTTTGGGTTTCTAGGGGAAAAATCTCTATGTAATGTTTGTATTTTCCATTGTACCTTTTTTTTTTTTTTTTTTTTTTTTTCTGAATGTTGTAACAGATATCAAAATTGATTGTGCTGCCCAAGGTTCAAGTACGATCAAACCAACGAAATTGGAGGCGTTTAAGGATGGCTATATGAGCAATGCCAAAGGATGAATATATATCAACCGAAGAAGTACTAGAGTCTTCTGCATTTTACCATTATGGTCTAGCCATGGAGTTTCTTGGCTGCAAAGATAATTTATGGTTAGTAACTATGTGTATCATTCAAATTTCAAGTTGGGTTATTTCTAATGCCATGTATTGGGGCAGGCAATTTATGGACTGGAGGTGGACACATTATCACGGTAGTAATAAGGTCAGGGATACTGTCATTTGCCTGGTGTATGGCACAACTGGGATGGATTCTTGGAATTGCATCCATGCTAATTTTCTCAGCCATAACTTATTATACTTCCCATTTATACTTCGCTCACTCTGTTTGCAATCCAATCTTATGCCAAACCTCAAGTCTTCTCCACAGAAAGCACTACTTTCTACTCTGCTCCTGCTCTCAAGTGGATCAACAAGAGTGTTGTTTCCAACTGCTTGAAGTTCTGAGCTGGGAGACTCAGATGGTGGAGGAATCGAATCTGGAAGCCCGACTGTGTCACCATGAATACTGGGCTCTCCACAAAAGATTGTGCTTTTCTTCATTGGCCTCATGTTTTGCATTCTCTCTGCCATTAGGTTTTTGGCATTGACTGAGACTTCTTCAATGGGGTCATTGCTCTCCCGCTGAAGAGTGGAGACATGTTTCTTGATAGAATCAGATTCTGCTAATTCCCTGTTGAAGGACGTCATGTCAATGAATGTATTAGAAGATTGGCCCTCCCTTTCACTAACTTTAGATCCTCCAGGACCGCTTGAGGAATCTGACTTGATGCTATTATACTCCTAGAAAGTAGGACTATTTGCTTCTCTATAAGGGAAAAAACTCACTGATGTTCGTGAGCCAGTAGTCATAGATGGTAGCCATTCACTTTCAGAGTCATGTAAGGAAATTGTTCGTTCAAGATATTTTCCTCCAAAGCCCTGTTTTTTAACAATTCCTTGCCACTTCCACCACTCGAAGGGTGGTCCGCTTCTACTTTTGCTTTCCATTCACTAGGATCACAAGCAGTACTAATGGAGTTTTCTTTGATTGTATTGGAATTGGGATAGTAATTGGGCATCGGATCGCTGACAAGCCCTGAAGGAAATATTCGAATGGGTCCACGACCGACACCATTTAGTGATACGAGGTGACTGTATGATGCAACAAGTGCGGACTTTTTTTTTTGTATCCAAGATGCTCCACATCAAGAAAATTTCCTGTATGCTGCTCAAATCTTTGAGGCAGGTAGGACATCAGGAATCACAGTGAGAATTCCCTCACTAGCAACATATGACTTACAAATTCCCTGAAGTCTTCCACCGATGCTTTTTGTTTCTGTGTTGAGTCTGTTTCTGCTTTGGGTTTCTCTTTAGATTTGGAATCCTCTTTGCTTCAATTGTTCCAAATTCTTATCATCGTTAATGTTGTACTTCTTATCTATCGGAACCACTACAGAATAACTAGTGCTGCAATCATTACAGAACTCACGGTTGAAATCACAGAATTCATAGGATGAACCATTATAGAAGAACAAGTGGTGGTCTGTTTCTCCCCAATCGAGCCGCGTGAGGGTTTTTTTGATGTACCGATTTTGTTGGGTACAGTTAAGAATTTTTCCCACTATGTGTCCTTGAGAAAGGTTGAAGACATTATCAGTAGCAGTGTCGAAGACAATCTCAACAGCGAAGACTAAGGAATCGCCGAAGTATATATCTTGGACGATTTGAAGGGTTCGGGTATAGTAGGATGATTCCGTGATATTTACAATTACTCTCGTAGGGAATCCATTTCTATAATGACGGTACAAGATAATTTGAAGGGTCCGATTGTCTAAGCAGTCAGAATGTCCAGAGCCACATTTTCCTAAGGGATATCGGATGATCAAATTGCCACAAATAGAAGGAGCACAATCTTTATAACATGGATAGTCCTCATCTGTTGTGAAATAGGTGAGCTTGCCAAACAGATTCAATAATACTATCGTAACAATAATAACAACACTAGGGATGACAATTCCACGGCAGGAGGAGCTCATTTTCCCACTCCGAAGCAGAGAGAATGTTAGTTTGTGTAGAGAGAATGTAAGAGCGAGAAAATTTGAGTAGTGTGCAGAGAGATTTGCAAACAAGAATTTAAGAGTGGTGTGAGGCAGCTGGAAAATAGGATGAGGATAAAAAACAAATCAAAATCAATGCAAAGTCCGCTGGAAATTCTATGTGGATGCAAACTCAAATGGCACATTTTCAAGCTGAAGCTAAGAAGCATAGTGGTTTTAATTTGTATGGAGGATTTGCATAGAACAGGTTCAAATAATAACAGTCAAAGTGACACCCGATGTTGAAAAAAAAACTAAACACATGGATTACACGCATAAATCCATGTCCAACTGTCGAGTGATTAATAACGGTTCAACAAAACTGACAAAGCATCTGGCAGCCACAGAGCCCATGAAGATGAAGCGTTTCACATTTATTTTAGATTATTTTTTGTAAATACAGAAATATGAGTTGGGAAACGTATGGTGGGTGAGGGTAACCAAATAGGTATTGATGTAACAGAAATAGAGGGGGGGGCGCATGGGTGCATCACTGGGGGAAAACCTCTTCCAAAGAGGGTTTCATTGTAATTGCTGAGTTTTTGTAAAGCCATTAATGGAGTAATAAAGAAGATCTGTTATTTGCGACTGTGAGATTCATCACGGTCGATTTCTTCCATCATGTTTTTCTTCTCTTTTAGCTGTGTTAAAACTGTTTGGATTTCATTTGTGTGTTTCCTTACTCACAGCTGAAATTGTCTTTACCATATCTTTATGTCTTCCTTAATCCATCACGACTGCATTACATTTTGTTTTCTTTGGGTTTCGTTATACTACTATAACGAAAGGATTTGGGTTTTCTGTAATTGTTTATTACCTTTCCTCTGCACCAACTATCAGCTGTGTAAGACCAATCTGCATTTTCAGAACTCTGCATATATCCTTTGCTACGATGGCCTTTCCTTTTTCTCTCCTCTACCGCATCATGACAATTAAAKCGCTGAAAGATAGAATTACTTTGCCTCACTTTCTGCAAGTTATTTAATCTTTGCTATTGTCTCCTTTCTTCGGTTTTYATTTGACTCCATGCCCAATGGACCTTTTCCCTGTTTAACCCCTAAAMTCCACGAATCCAAGACCATCATTTACCCATAAATCTKCCCAGCATTTCAYGCTTACTTCAATTTATTTCGTGACATTTTTCGAGAGATCCCTCTCGGGTTGGAAGMGGGCAGCTTCTAATCCAAAGTGGTTCGAGGTTGCCTCGGGACTGATTTGCTGCAACCCATTTCAGTTCTGAGTGTCAACATTTTGGCGCCGTTGCCGGGGATTTTCGAAGTTGATCCCTGGGAGAATGACATTGTTATAGTCCTATGGCCTGGTTGAGTAGTCAGCCATGGGAAAATATCGGTTTCACATGCTCTGGTGACTCCATTAAAAGTTTCTGATGGTGATTTCACTGGTAGGAGAACTCAGAATTGTAGCTTTCACGGTAGGTCGCCCAATGGATGGATGCACCTGGTCTACTATTCTTGGCACTTTACGAGAAAGTACCATCCCTAGTTGGAGCCGATGTTGTAATAGATATCAAAATCGATTGTGCTACCCAAGGTTCAAGTACGATCAAACCAACGAAATTGGAGGCGTTTAAGGATGGCTATATGAGCAATGTCAGAGGCTGAATATATATCAACCAGAGAAGTACCAGATTCTTCTGCATTTTACCATTATGGTCTAGCCATGGAGTTTCTTAGCTGCAAAGATAATTTCTAGTCAGTAACTCTACGTATCATTCAAATTTCAAGTTGGGTTATTTCTAATGCCATGTCTTGAGGCAGTCAATTTTGTAACGAACCGCCTCGTTACGAAAACCATTCTAGTGATAGGTGCAATTTTTTTTTTTCTTTTTGTGTGTGTGCGGTGTGTGCGCGCAAGTGTAGAAGTAAAAACTCACTTGACTCTATGTCGCCCCTTGACATTCAACAAGGCGTGACCACGGTGTTCATTGCAAGCAGACAAAGGCATACGACGAGTAATTTCACACAACTAAGACCATCGGCAAGGGTGCCCAACGCAACAATTAACGACAAGTAAAACTGACTGCTAAATATCACTGACCTCCCACCCATCCTACCCTGCAAGGTTAGGACCTCCAAGACACATAAGCAACGCTCAAGCCCGGTTTCCCATCGTCTTTAACCATTTAAGGTCTCAGGGCTGGCGACTGTTCTGAGGAACATGGAGGTGTCTACAACCCACCCGACACAACACACCAAGCATCCAACTGAATACAGTCAGGAGCAACGTAAATAAGAGAACGATGACGACCAACAACGAAATAAAAAGGGGTCATAAGCTTCGACTCTAATCTTGCCATCTAGTTTATAAGGTAGGAAAACACCACTCTAACCATTTCAGCAATATACTACAATTGCGTTTCTATAAACAATCCTTCCTTCTCCTAATTTAGAAATTATCATCATATTGAACATACCCATAACCATCCTACTGAAGGACACGATACAACCATTACCATAATTCACATGA
>JZKD02S1056966.1:0-11451 GCA_000966675.3 Picea glauca
TAACGGACTTACGCCTTGGTGCAAGCTTCCACGCAGTAATTATGGATTTACCCTCCAAGGAGCCTGAGTGAGTTTGACCAATGTCTGATCCAGGTACAGTGAGACTTCCCTTCACCATCACCTTGTGTAAGAACCTAAATATTATGGCCACTAAGGTTAACAATTCGCAGTCATCCCCCGGGCGGGAACAGTCAACAGTCCGATCCGAACATACGGGCAGGGTATCGAGCCCGAAATCAACTAAAAGGATTCCACGCAATAATTGTGGATTTACCTTGAAGCGATCCCCATAATACGATCTAACCACCACAATCAGTTAAGCCACAGAGGGTTAGTCCCCATAGCTCACCCAAATGCGATCTTGTGCATAACTCCTGTGTTAGAGGGGGATCCCAGGCAGACTTATACGATGATTGGATTTGACTCTCCCTAACTCAGGATGCTACTGTTTGTTTTGGAAACTTTGGAGAGTTATGCTCACAGCCTAATCCAAAGTACTAAGCCTAGTCTATTGTTGGTGGAGGATCCTAGAAAATAAAAAGTTCTAAATAATTTTTAATTAGCGTTGATTTTTATAGCTGTTCTTTACTCGAAAAGGGGTGCATGGAAGTGAAACGAATGGAATTATGACTCAGTCCCAAAAATGCATAAAAAATGATAAGCATTCATTTCTTTTTCATGAACATCTATCTAAGGGAGAGAGAGAGAGTTCTTTTCACTAACAAGCACTAATAAGGAGTGTCCTCAAACAAGTTTTCTTCAATCAAATACTGAAGTGATGCTAAAAATTTTGAGATGCCTTCTAACATGCACAATCAATCATGAAGATTCTTTTTATTGTTTGCATATGAATAATGATCAATTCGACACAATGCTCGTCTTACTAATTATCTTCTTTTATGAATGAAAATCAGACCAACACAAGAAATAATCATACAAACAATACACCCTCTCGTCGTGATCAAAACAAGAAGCGAAAGAAAATAAGCAATCAAAGAGAAAACAAACTTCACACCCAAAATAAAAAGTCGAAGAACAATGATCTTAACTAAAACCAAATGGAAAGATATGTAGACCTTTGATGACCTTCACCAACGTTTTTCGTTCAGTTGATGAGGAGAGAAAGACAATGTATGGGTTCCAAACTCCAAATGGAAGAAAAGCTCAACAACAATAGTGAAGAAGGCTACAAAATCCAAACAGCAAGACGTCTATTCTTCAAGCAAAAGACAGATGTCAAAGATGGAAAGAAGAAGGATTGACTCACAAGGTTACCCAACAAGAGAGACACAGAGGAAAAACCCTGAAAAAACAATTCTGGAAGGTTTATTGACCAAAGGAGGGCTGGCACTCTGTTGCCAAAGGAAAGGAGCGTTATAGCGCTCTGTACAAGGCTATTAGGGAGTGTTGGCACTCTGTTAACACAGGGACAGGGGCGCCAGGTTCAAAAAATCCCAAAAATGTAAAAAATTCCCAAAATTGTAATTCAATCTCGACAATTAGGCTGAGTATGATGGGGTAGGGAGCCAATCATCTCATGAAACCAATCAAAAGATGGGTGAACTAGGTTTGAAACAATAAAGGGGTAAAACTAGGTCTATGAGGAGAAATCAAAACAAGAAGTTTCGATTTGAGGCTATCTCCCTAGTGGAGTCGCCAGTTTCTATTGTAGGAAAATCTCCCTGCGGAAAGGTAGATTGCCTCAAAGAGCTTGACCCTAACTCTAAGACAGAAAATGCTTAACGTGGACACTGACTTCCTTTCAAATCTATACAAACTAACACATGAGGAGGAAGGAGAACAAAAGTACCTCTTTATCGACGTTTGTCCCTGCATGCTTTGAGTTGAGCTCTGATCCTTTGCTCCTTGCTGAGCCCTGTAGACAAACAAGATACGACCACTTCCTACTCTATTGATATTAGCTTGAAAACAGATCTATATATCAATGATAAGTTCATGTAACATTAGACACAAACTAGAAAGCAACAGGCTAAGCGTGTCATATTGATGAGAATAACGACAACAGTGCTTACAATCGTAGATGTGAATGCGACAACTTCGTCAAGTCCTCTTCGTCTAACCCTTGCTCGAAAGATCCACAACCTGGATAACAGCAGCTTCACTGATCACTCTTCTTTGGCTGACTGTGTGTTTCCTATGAGATCATAGGTTTCATGCTATCAATTCCTCTCCCAATTAGCTCTGTTCCAGTACCACTTATGAGATCATAAGTTTGGTGTAATTCTCTCTTTTCCATCCCCTTTCACCATTAGAAAGCTTGCTTATATAGCCTTGGAAAGGCTCAACAACTTGAGATATCCTTAGGGAAGTTGAGGATTTTCCTCCTTCAGTTGAGGATCTTCCCTAAGATCATGGCTGGACTAGGGATTCGAATCCAACTGCCTTACAAGAATGAAAGGATCCTTCCCCCATTCATCTCAACAACTTAACAACTACCTAGAATAGGTAGTGCTCCCTCAAAAGGGCCATCATAGCGCTGTAGCACTCCCTATTAGGCTTTAAGGGGGCGCCAGTGCTCTCAAAATCTATAGCACTCCCTCAAAAGGGCCAGGGGAGCTTTATAACGCTCCCTGACAGTGTAAGGGGAAGCATCGGCGCTCCGAGATAGTGTAAGGGGGAGCGCTCCCCTCCAAAAACTCAATTTTTGAGGTTCTTTTAGATGGCAAAAGGTTTGCAAGCCTGCTGACTCATTTCTCCTCTTCCGAATCAGATATTTGAGGTGTTTCAAGTGTCCTCCTCATGTCGTTATAGGCATGACATAGGCATCATGGTAGCATGCTTTCTTTGACACTTGCGACACTTGTGAGCAACATGCAACACTTGCGACTTTACGAGAAAAATGAGACACTTGCGACCTTTGTAATGATGACACTTGCGACACTATCAAAGTGATTAATTTCGATGTGTAACAACTGGGCTCCAAAATATTAGTTACAACCCATAGAAGTTTTGATTGATTTACATTTTTATTCATGTATGATATAAGTGTCTTCTTCCTCTTCCTACGCATTTTTACATACCCATTTTACAAATATTTCTCCATGGTTTCCTTATATGGTTCATAACATTTCTATAGACTTCTCTTGTACCCAAAATGAAATTTTGATCTAGGAGTTATGCCCTCCGGAACTAAATCGGTGTTGAAATTTTACTTTGACTATTTCGGTTGTAACTTTCTTGTACGAGCTCCATTTTGTGAATAGATTATCTCGATGGAAATATCTCTCCAAGTTATTTTATTTAATCTATAGAGACTTACTATACCTTCATATATTTTGTTATCATGGATGTAAGTCATCGTTTAGGGCCTCTAAATATCCCTACAAGTTAATGACGTTCAAAAACCTGAAAAAATCAGATAAATTTGATTGTTTTACTGTCATAACAACTCTTTAAATATGAGCCTCCGATCCCAAATCAAGTGAAATATAAACCATTGATCTAACTCTATTGGTCATCAACGATCGATGTTCTCCTTTGGGAATGCACGACATTTTCCCAAAATTAACGACTCGACCATCTTCCATCAACCCATTCCTTTATCAATTGATTTGCAACACAACACTAAAACACCGACTCGACCATTTATCATCGGTCATCAATGATTATGTCTGTGAACTTGAAATTTTTCTCAAATCTCCATGACACTCAATCATTGGCCATCAGTCATCGATCATTTATAATTATAATAACTTGTTAAACTGACTGACCCGATCGTTGGTCATTGGCCATGATCAACAATCCCTATTGAATGACAAAACATTTCTTCAAATAAGCCAACCCAACCGTCGACCATCAATCATTTGTTATTTGACGTGGAAACTATTAAAGTTGCATGAAAGGTGGATTTTGACATGATATGAAACATAGACTCCAATATGGCACTCTAGCATGACACGTGGATGATGATGTGGCATGACACATCATCACCCTCTTTCCTTCATCGTCCATAAACCATTTCCTTTGGATGACCCAAACACCTTGTTGAATCAGATGACACCTAACCATCGACCCATTAGCCATCGATGATTTCTCTTTCTTGATCAAAACACTTCGCGAAATTGGTCGACCTGACCATTGGTTGTCAACAATTCCCATCGATGACTAAAACACTTCGCCAACCCTACCGACACCTAACCATTGGTTGTCAATGATTCCCATTGATGACTGAAACACTTCGCCAACCCTACCAACAGCCGACCATCAATGATCAATCATTATTGATTTCCTTTAGCTAACTCTGAGACTTAGAAATTTTCTTTGCCAATCTTTGATTAATCTACATTGTCGATCTATTATTCCATTTGATCTAATTCGTTGATCCATCAAACTTCACCCAACTTTGTCGAAGAGTATTGATCATTGATTTTCTCTCTTTTCAAGCTCCAAGAGAAAATCCTGACCATCGATTTTCTTCAACTTCAAAACGAATGAAAAAAGATCATGGTCATTGATCGAACCTATTTTCACAACAACTAAAATTGAATATTGTTCGTCGATTGACTTCACCTTTCAAATGATCAAAACCTTAAAAGTTTTTAATTTTATCTCAATGAATCTAATCCATTTATATTCGAGATCAAACATGATCTCAACCATCAATTCACTAAACTCTGTTCAACACTACAACGACTATTAAAACACAAGATCCGACCTTCCAAGTAGATTTTAACTCTACCACTTTGCAGATTGATGCCCCTATATCATCTCTGAGAGGGTTCTAAGAAAATTTCACTCGATATTGTCCCACAAATTTAGGGATTTCACTCTCATTTATGTTTTTTCCCCAAATTCGCATAGTATGAAGTCTACAACAACAAATTTCACCAATTTTCTTTGGTTCTTAGCCCATACGGGTCCACTGTTGAACCAAAATATTTGATACCATATTTTAACATATGCAACCTCCATCTGAGCAACATTACGAGTGGAAAACACATTCAAAATAATATTTACTCCTAATTAATTTCTTGTAGCTTACCATCTACATATCACACACAAATTTGGTTATTTGACCGATACCATATTCTAAATGCATCTAACAACATAATTAAAAATGTTAATGCAATTGTTCAAGCAAAAAGAAAACACATAGCATTTATGTAAACCATTTTCACAGTGGGATAAAAATAATAACAGAACAAAGAAATGATTTGTAAGAATAATAAATAACTAGCTACATAGAAAGGATGAACCTACCAACCATAGGTGTTGTTGATCATTTCCTCTCATAAACAGACCACCCCTGAGATGAGGCTAGGATTCCACAAGGATATCCATCCCTCTCGCCATCCACTCTATACACATAGATAATCCCTGAACCTAGGTTCCACTCTATACCCAAAAACCTTCACAACCCAAGGAATGACATCCACCTTCATTGCACTCAGTCCTTCCCACTTTTGTCAAGGTCTCCACTACATCTGGGTGACCAAACATCCTCCTAGCTACTCCAAGAGTGCTCACAACAACCTTCACAAGGCTCTTGAGCCATTTCTTCCATAGAAAACACTTCATAGGCTTACAACCTAATTTACAGGCACACAAGTCTCTCTCAGCATAAAACACAACCAAGAAATGGCTTCCTTTAAACACAACATGACTGGTGATATTTTGAGGCACTCAACTCCTCTCTTTCCATCCAAAAACTACATGTTAAAACTACCCTCTATGAAAAAACACGATGGTCCAAAAACTACCCCCTTGGCCATATGAATTTCCTCTCTTGTTTTCTTTCTTGACTTGACTTACACTCTTCCCCAAGCTGATTGTACTCATGCCCATGCTCTCCAATAACTATGGGATTTGAATCCTCACACCCACACTCTTAGATGAGTTTAATGATTGGATTTATTAACACTCAACAACAAATAGAATGTTTATACACAATGATAAATATATATAAGGAATGTGGGTGTCATATCCATCTTATGCTATCACCCATGCATCAACAACATCACAACATAAAATATGAGGGAAGCCTACCATGGTTATAGATACTAAGTAATATCCATAAGTCTATCCATAGAGACTTATTCTATCTGGTTTTTCCAAGCCCTAATGAACTAACTATTCCACACCATTTATTGATCTTCAACATTAATGCACCCCACATTGTACTTTAGTGCACCTTCAAATTTAGTCCATGACTTGCACTCCCTCTATTTCCAAACCAAAATTCCTTTGCTTCATAGATATTGTTCTCTCATGTCAATTGTATTCATCCACGAGTTACAAACAATTTTAACACTATAACCACCATATACATTGATTGAATTCCTGTAAGGAGATGAGCCATATAATTTAATGGCTGGTGTGTATATAGATTCATTCAAGGAAGTACCATTACTTTTTTATACCTGAACTATCTTTGGAGCTAAAAGTTTGAAATGGTAGCTCATATAAAATCATCAACAGTCGACCTTCTTCTCAGGTCGACCTTTTAGGCTTTTGAAGTGAAGCATTGAAATCAGGAAAATGTTTTGTACTATGCAAATGAGCATGTAGTGGACCATCCAGTTTTTCAAAAATAGACAATACCAACATTCTCATCCACACCATGTGTAATAAATGTGCTACAACCACAGTATGAAATAGCTTCCAAGAAATTGTAGCCATTGTTGTAATTGAAACTGTGGATCAGGAACTGCAAAAAAACATTTTGATGGGAGGAATTGATGGATAATTAATATGTTAAATGAAAACCTAAACCCCTCTTTTTATATTAACACTTACTATATAAAATTCTTTCTTGGATGCTTGTCTTGGACCTGGCATACATCGCANTGGACTAGGGATTCAAATCCAACTGCCTTCCAAGAATGAAAGGATCCTTCCCCCATTCATCTCAACAACTTAACAACTGCCCAGAATAGGTAGCGCTCCCTCAAAAGGGCCATCATAGCATTGTAGCACTCCCTATTAGGCTTTAAGGGGGCGCCAGTGCTCTCAAAATCTATAGCACTCCCTCAAAAGGGCCAGGGGAGCTTTATAACGCTCCCTGACAGTGTAAGGGGGAGCATCGGCGCTCCGAGATAGTGTAAGGGGGAGCGCTCCCCTCCAAAAACTCAATTTTTGAGGTGCTTTTAGATGGCAAAAGGTTTGCAAGCCTGATGACTCATTTATCCTCTTCCAAATCAGATGTTTGATGTGTTTCAAGTGTCCTCCTCATGTCGTTATAGGCATGACATAGGCATCATGGTAGCATGCTTTCTTTGACACTTGTGCCACTTGTGAGCAACATGAAACACTTGCGAATTTACTAGAAAAATGTGACACTTGCGACCTTTGTAATGATGACACTTGCGACACTATCAAAGTGATTAATTTCGATGTGTAACAATTGGGCTCCAAAATCTTAGTTACAACCCATAGAAGTTTTGATTGTTTTACATTTTTATTCATGTATGATATAAGTGTCTTCTTCCTCTTCCTATGCATTTTTACATACCCATTTTACAAATATTTCTCCATGGTTTCCTTATATGGTTCATAACATTTCTATAGACTTCTCTTGTACCCAAAATGAAATTTTGAGCTAGGATTTATGCCCTCCGGAACTAAACAGGTGTTGAAATTTTACTTTGACTATTTCGGTTGTAACTTTCTTGTACGAGCTCCATTTTGTGAATAGATTATCTCGATGGAAATATCTCTCCAAGTTATTTTATTTAATCTATAGAGACTTACTATACCTTCATATATTTTGTTATCATGGATGTAAGTCATCGTTTAGGGCCTCTAAATATCCCTACAAGTTAATGACGTTCAAAAACCTGAAAAAATCAGATAAATTTGATTGTTTTACTGTCATAACAACTCTTTAAATATGAGCCTCCGATCCCAAATCAAGTGAAATATAAACCATTGATCTAACTCTATTGGTCATCAACGATCGATGTTCTCCTTTGGGAATGCACGACATTTTCCCAAAATTAACGACTCGACCATCTTCCATCAACCCATTCCTTTATCAATTGATTTGCAACACAACACTAAAACACCGACTCGACCATTTATCATCGGTCATCAATGATTATGTCTGTGAACTTGAAATTTTTCTCAAATCTCCATGACACTCAATCATTGGCCATCAGTCATCGATCATTTATAATTATAATAACTTGTTAAACTGACTGACCCGATCGTTGGTCATTGGCCATGATCAACAATCCCTATTGAATGACAAAACATTTCTTCAAATAAGCCAACCCAACCGTCGACCATCAATCATTTGTTATTTGACGTGGAAACTATTAAAGTTGCATGAAAGGTGGATTTTGACATGATATGAAACATAGACTCCAATATGGCACTCTAGCATGACACGTGGATGATGATGTGGCATGACACATCATCACCCTCTTTCCTTCATCGTCCATAAACCATTTCCTTTGGATGACCCAAACACCTTGTTGAATCAGATGACACCTAACCATCGACCCATTAGCCATCGATGATTTCTCTTTCTTGATCAAAACACTTCGCGAAATTGGTCGACCTGACCATTGGTTGTCAACAATTCCCATCGATGACTAAAACACTTCGCCAACCCTACCGACACCTAACCATTGGTTGTCAATGATTCCCATTGATGACTGAAACACTTCGCCAACCCTACCAACAGCCGACCATCAATGATCAATCATTATTGATTTCCTTTAGCTAACTCTGAGACTTAGAAATTTTCTTTGCCAATCTTTGATTAATCTACATTGTCGATCTATTATTCCATTTGATCTAATTCGTTGATCCATCAAACTTCACCCAACTTTGTCGAAGAGTATTGATCATTGATTTTCTCTCTTTTCAAGCTCCAAGAGAAAATCCTGACCATCGATTTTCTTCAACTTCAAAACGAATGAAAAAAGATCATGGTCATTGATCGAACCTATTTTCACAACAACTAAAATTGAATATTGTTCGTCGATTGACTTCACCTTTCAAATGATCAAAACCTTAAAAGTTTTTAATTTTATCTCAATGAATCTAATCCATTTATATTCGAGATCAAACATGATCTCAACCATCAATTCACTAAACTCTGTTCAACACTACAACGACTATTAAAACACAAGATCCGACCTTCCAAGTAGATTTTAACTCTACCACTTTGCAGATTGATGCCCCTATATCATCTCTGAGAGGGTTCTAAGAAAATTTCACTCGATATTGTCCCACAAATTTAGGGATTTCACTCTCATTTATGTTTTTTCCCCAAATTCGCATAGTATGAAGTCTACAACAACAAATTTCACCAATTTTCTTTGGTTCTTAGCCCATACGGGTCCACTGTTGAACCAAAATATTTGATACCATATTTTAACATATGCAACCTCCATCTGAGCAACATTACGAGTGGAAAACACATTCAAAATAATATTTACTCCTAATTAATTTCTTGTAGCTTACCATCTACATATCACACACAAATTTGGTTATTTGACCGATACCATATTCTAAATGCATCTAACAACATAATTAAAAATGTTAATGCAATTGTTCAAGCAAAAAGAAAACACATAGCATTTATGTAAACCATTTTCACAGTGGGATAAAAATAATAACAGAACAAAGAAATGATTTGTAAGAATAATAAATAACTAGCTACATAGAAAGGATGAACCTACCAACCATAGGTGTTGTTGATCATTTCCTCTCATAAACAGACCACCCCTGAGATGAGGCTAGGATTCCACAAGGATATCCATCCCTCTCGCCATCCACTCTATACACATAGATAATCCCTGAACCTAGGTTCCACTCTATACCCAAAAACCTTCACAACCCAAGGAATGACATCCACCTTCATTGCACTCAGTCCTTCCCACTTTTGTCAAGGTCTCCACTACATCTGGGTGACCAAACATCCTCCTAGCTACTCCAAGAGTGCTCACAACAACCTTCACAAGGCTCTTGAGCCATTTCTTCCATAGAAAACACTTCATAGGCTTACAACCTAATTTACAGGCACACAAGTCTCTCTCAGCATAAAACACAACCAAGAAATGGCTTCCTTTAAACACAACATGACTGGTGATATTTTGAGGCACTCAACTCCTCTCTTTCCATCCAAAAACTACATGTTAAAACTACCCTCTATGAAAAAACACGATGGTCCAAAAACTACCCCCTTGGCCATATGAATTTCCTCTCTTGTTTTCTTTCTTGACTTGACTTACACTCTTCCCCAAGCTGATTGTACTCATGCCCATGCTCTCCAATAACTATGGGATTTGAATCCTCACACCCACACTCTTAGATGAGTTTAATGATTGGATTTATTAACACTCAACAACAAATAGAATGTTTATACACAATGATAAATATATATAAGGAATGTGGGTGTCATATCCATCTTATGCTATCACCCATGCATCAACAACATCACAACATAAAATATGAGGGAAGCCTACCATGGTTATAGATACTAAGTAATATCCATAAGTCTATCCATAGAGACTTATTCTATCTGGTTTTTCCAAGCCCTAATGAACTAACTATTCCACACCATTTATTGATCTTCAACATTAATGCACCCCACATTGTACTTTAGTGCACCTTCAAATTTAGTCCATGACTTGCACTCCCTCTATTTCCAAACCAAAATTCCTTTGCTTCATAGATATTGTTCTCTCATGTCAATTGTATTCATCCACGAGTTACAAACAATTTTAACACTATAACCACCATATACATTGATTGAATTCCTGTAAGGAGATGAGCCATATAATTTAATGGCTGGTGTGTATATAGATTCATTCAAGGAAGTACCATTACTTTTTTATACCTGAACTATCTTTGGAGCTAAAAGTTTGAAATGGTAGCTCATATAAAATCATCAACAGTCGACCTTCTTCTCAGGTCGACCTTTTAGGCTTTTGAAGTGAAGCATTGAAATCAGGAAAATGTTTTGTACTATGCAAATGAGCATGTAGTGGACCATCCAGTTTTTCAAAAATAGACAATACCAACATTCTCATCCACACCATGTGTAATAAATGTGCTACAACCACAGTATGAAATAGCTTCCAAGAAATTGTAGCCATTGTTGTAATTGAAACTGTGGATCAGGAACTGCAAAAAAACATTTTGATGGGAGGAATTGATGGATAATTAATATGTTAAATGAAAACCTAAACCCCTCTTTTTATATTAACACTTACTATATAAAATTCTTTCTTGGATGCTTGTCTTGGACCTGGCATACATCGCAAAACCTCTAACATTTGGATGCTCATCACACCATCGACGTACATTCAGATATCAAAACCATATTGCCACTTGTCAATTTGTAGTTTACTTTGTGGGTCACCTAGCAGTTTTGAAAACCTCTGGGAGGGTGCCTGAAATCCATAACCAGCTGCCACATGTAATATATTAAAACCACGGTTTTAATTTCTCCCCCCTCCATTAACCGTCAATAAATTT
>JZKD02S1056977.1:16316-48288 GCA_000966675.3 Picea glauca
CTCATTGAATGTAGGTTGGCAAGTTAAAGGTAGTTTGCTTTCATCATTTGCTTAGTATGCTTAGTAGTTTACCTTTGCTTACTGTCATGAACTAGTTTGCTTTACATAGAGTTTTAATTCACTTTCTTAGGAACTATCCATCAGTCCTTGGCCCAAAAGTACTTAGGTTACCTAGTTTCAAGTTTCTTAGTAGGGTTTGCTCATTAGATAGGTTTTGTTTGAGTAGATTAGCCTTAGATAGTTGCTTTCCGTAGTTAATCTGTACTCCTATCAACCTTCTACCTTTGGCCTATATTTTGCTACAACTCTAAGTTTACTTACCCCAGGTTGACAATTTAATTGAGGGTAGTTTAGTGTCTTTTTTAGTACATATAAAACACCTAACACATATACATAATTGAAAATCAAAATTTCAAAATTATTCAAAAATCTATGGCTATTTTGTCTGCATGACATCTTCATGCTCCCAAGTAGCATATTTGGGACCATAGCATGTCCATTGAACTTTTATCAGCTCTATAACTCGATCCTGGAGATTTTTGACTTTTATGTCCAATATGTGCATTGGCTAGACCTAAAAGTGTCCCTCTGGCTCCACCTAAATCAAATTCCAATCAATAACATGGTTAGGATCATGTACATATTTTTCAACAAAGATACATGAAATACATTATTCACATTCATGGAAGAAGAAAATGCAAGCATGTATGCAGTTGGCCCTATTCTATCCAATATCTCAAATGGACCATAGAATCTAGATGCTAGGTTTGTACAACTACCCAGCTTCAATGAGCTCTTCATGGGCTTCACTTTCAAAAGCACATGATCCCCCACTTTAAATTCTTTGGTTGTCCTATTCTTATCTGCATAACCCGTTTGTCTATCCTGTGTTGCCTTCAAATTATGCTTAATTCTAACCATCTGGTCTTCCATATTCTTGAGCAATTATTGCCCAAGTACCACTCTATCATCTAGGTTATCCTAAATCACTAGAGTATTGAATTTCCTACCATACAAAGCTTCAAATGGGCTCATCTTCAATGAATCTTGATACCCATTATTATAGGCAAACTCAACCAAGTGCAAGTAATATTCCCACTTAGATGGCCTATCCATCACATACATTCTCAACATGTCTTCAGTTACTTGGTTAACTCTTTCTGTCTACCCATTTCAATATGGATGGTATGTTATGCTAAAGTTCATATTTGTACCAACTCCTTTAAACAATCCCCTCCAGAAATTTGAAGTAAACTTTGTATCTATGTCTGAAACAATTTCCTTAGGTATCCCATGCAACCCAACAATCTCCCTTGTGTAAATTTCTGCAATATTAGTTGTTGGATGAGTCATTTTTATAGGAACAAAATGAGCATCCTTTGTCAATTTATCAACCACTACCATGATTGAATCACGTTTCCTTGTCGTCCTAAGAAATTTAGTTATACAATCAATGGTTACCACTTCCCATTTCTTCTCTGGAATTGGTAATGGTTGTAGCAAACCTGCTTGGTGTGTAACACCCATGTTTCCCCCAGTCTGTAATTATAAGTGTTATTATGGAAAAACAATAAGTCGACCCGTGGGTGATCAAGGATAAAAAAAAATGGACCTTGATATATTTTGTAATGTGTGTGTGTGTGTGTGTGTGTGTGTCTGTGTGTCTGTGTGTGTGTGTTTGGTTTTTAATAAAATAGAGAATGTTTAGCTACCATTGAAGTGATGGCCTTCACAGGTTACGATGTCATGAGAGGAATGGGAAAGAGGGAGGTCATCACTGTTTTGAATAAATTTGTCAGGCAACACCCTGGTTAATTAAAATGATATAGATCTCAATTGTCCTCAGCCCTAGAAACTGACTATCAATCAAGATAGTAGTTGGAATAGTTCTTGAAAGAGTTAAGAAAGGATGGGAAATTACCTTTAGGAAGTTTCAGGCATGATCCACGAGGTCCTTAAGGAAGAAGACGAGAATAAAAGGGGGGGCATGGGTAGAAAGACTCGTCGGGGAAAATCTTGTAGAACTCCTTTCGTGACATCATTCCCTAGCTCAGGGGTGGCTGGTTGTAGCATAGTTTAACACAACCTTTCCTATGATTGGGTGGAGAGTGTTTCTCTCTACATCAGTACTCAACATATCTCAATTTTTTGTAGATAAGTGTCTCATCTACCTCTGTGTATTGATATGAATATGTGTATGGCTAAATGAACAACATAATATTTAGATGTAACCATTTGGTCTGTAAATTAAATTGTGTATTCTGGAGATACTATTAATTGTGCATAATGTATAATTGTGTGAATAGTTTTATATCCTTGCTTGTGAGTAATTCATGTCTTGTGATATTTATTTACAAGTTTATTCCTACAAGTAAAATTGTGTGTCTAGTATATAGGAAAGGATACAAATCTTTATGATTGTTATACACGCATATAATTCAATGTCTATGTACTAACCTGAGGGGAGAGACACCCCTACTCACTGTGTGTATCATTGTAATCCTATGGCATATGCAAGTACAGTGATGGAATGCCCAAGCCCAACCAGTGTTTCAAAGAATAGGGTACTATGAAGAAGCCCTAAGGAAACCATGGAGTGCCTTGGTCAAGTGCGACCATCCTTGAGGCTTGGTAAGACTTGAGAAGGACTCGAAGAAAGATATTCGTGAAATGGATAAATCCAGGTGTGGATTGTTAAGTCAGTGGAGAAGCCCTAATTCGTTTCAGAAGAATCATGGTCGTGGATTCGGCACAATGAATAAATTTGGTCCCTTTATCAGGACATGGTCGAGACACAACCTCAACCATTGATTGGGATAAAGGGAAATATCTTGACCCTTCATTGATGTTGAGCACAAACCTATACTCTAAAATCAACAAGGGTTGTTGATCTTTCAGGGAGTGATTGTGGACGATCTTGGACCGTTGGGTCCATGGAGATTAACATGGTTGGAGCCTCCCAGTCAGAATGACCTTGAAACCCCAAGGGATGATCTAGACTATCCATCGAGGTGAGGCCACAATGAAAACTATGTCAACTAACAAATAATTGTTGATTCTTAGCACTTAACCAATTTGAGATTTCCCAAACAAGCTCTAAGAACAGTGATGGTGACCCACCATGAATGGGGGTAGATTTCCCATAACAAAGAGGAAGAATCTGATGAAAGGAGAATGGTAGAAACCCCTCCAAACTTGGATGAGACCGTGAGAAGTCTCATGGAAGAGTTGCAAAGATTTAAGGATGACAATGATCGGCTAATGAAGGAGCAGGAAAAATAGACCGAGATAAATGTGGTCCTGTTGCAAAGTCTGTCAGAACTACAATAAAAATTGCAACATGGGACAGCCACTTGCAACATGGAAAAAAACCAGCCTGAGAAAACCCATCGTTTACCTGAAATGTAGAGGCATGGATTTGAAAGAAACAATGCAAGAATAAACCCTCTCAATAAGGTTCTTCATGGAGCCAAGATGCATGCAAAAAATAAAGATTCATCTGAGGATTTCTCTAGCAAAGAAGTAGAAAGCTCCACATAAATATCCAGCAGTAAGACCAGTAATTTCCATTCTCAGAAGAAGGGGAAGAAAAGGAAGTACTCCAAAGGAAAGGACCTAGAGGAATTTAAGAAATTCAAGACACCTACTTTTTATGGGGAAATTAAAAAAGGGGAAGAGGGAGAAGCTTGCATATTGGGCTTGAAGAAGTATTTTGGAGTTCATAACTACTCTGAGAACTTGAAAGCCCGAATAGTTATATTCAATTTGAATGGAAAGGCCTCTATCTGATGGGAATACCTTAGAAATGTAAAAGGAATTCGGGAAAACGGGTTTTCTTGGAATAAGTTTGATAAATACTTCAAGAAGAAGTACCTTTCTAAGAAATACTATGATGAAAAGATGAAGGATTTCTATGAGCTCAAATTAGTAAAACTCACTATAGATGAATACCTCAACAAGTTTATGGAATTGATGAGGTATGTACCCTACATAAAGGATGAAATGTCAAATATGCATTGATTACTTAGTGGGATGCATGAATATTTCTGAAACAGGATTGAATTTGATGAACCTACAACCCTAGAAGATGCCATTCGGAAGTCTAGATATTGTTACGAGCAACTCAACCACAAAGCAGAACCCCCCAAGGAATGGAAGAAGAAAAATAAGATGGGATTCAAGAAGATGTGATTTAAACCTTCAAGGTTCAATAATTTTGGGAATATTCCTAGGATGGGCTTCCCTAAAAAAAGTGTGAATGGGAAGAACTTCCCATCTCAAGGTGGAAATATAACTATTGGATCAGCCCCGGGTAGGAGTGAAAGCACAAAGAAGGAACCATTGAAATATTGGGGCTATGGAAAAGAAAACATGCTAATGGATTGTCCTCATAGGAATCCAAACAACAAGGGATTTTACAACATCCAAGAGGCTACCACAGTCGATGATGTGGTCAGAAGCATACCAAGAATCCATGCAACTTTGGACAATAGACAAGTAGACCACCCAAGCCTCGGTGGTGGAAATGGAAGGTATAGTCACCAACCATATTATTTCTATTCTGATTGAGCCTGGTTCTAATCTGAGTTATATTTCTCCTCAAACTATTGACAATTATAAATTACAACAAGAAAAACAAACTATGCCATGGCTTGTAACAACTAGCCATGGGAACAAAAAGAAGGGTAACAAGGGTCATAACAACATGCCCAGTCATCATGAATGTGTTGCCTACCCAAGACACCTTAAACATCCTTCCTCTAGAATCATATGACATGTTGATCGACATGGATTGGTTGGTTGCCCATAAAGTTAAACTGGGTTGTTATAACAAAACCTTAGAATGTAAAGATGACAAAGGGGAGAAACGAACTTTGCAGAGAATTCAAAAACTTGTCTCAGTAAGAAAGATATCATCCCCCCAAATGAAGAAGTATTGTAGGAAGGGGTGCCCTTTGTATGTAATATAGGTGTTAAATTCAGTTAAGGACCAAAAACCAAGCCTAGAAGAGCACCCTATACTGAAATATTATAGAGATGTGTTTCTAGAAGAGGTACCAGGGTTACCTCCCAAGAGAGATATCGATTTCTCAATATAGCTTGTACCTAGCGCAGTGCCAATGTCTAGAGCACCCTATAGGATGAGTACCCTAGAGTTAGTTGAGCTCAAATTGCAACTRAAAGAAATGTTATAGAAAGGGTACACTCGGCCTGGTGTCTCTCCCTAGGGAGCAYCGGCCTTATTTGTAAAGAAGAAGGATGGCACACTCAAGTTGTGCATAGACTATAGACACTTCAATAAAATGACAATTAAGAATAAGTACCTCTTGCCCAGAATTGATGAGTTATTTGACTAGTTAAGAGCTGCCACCATATTTTCCAAGATTGATCTGAGATCCAGATATCATCAAGTTCACATCAAGGATGAAGACATCTATAAAACTGCCTTTAGGACAAGGTACGGACACTATGAATTTGTGGTGGTTCCATTTAGTCTCACCAATGCACCAGACACCTTCATGTGTTTGATGAACAATGTACTCAACATGTTCTTGGATAGATTTGTATTGTTTTTTATTGATGACATCCTAGTTTACTCAAGGAGTAAGGAAGAGCATGAATAACATCTAAAGTTAGTACTCCAAGTACTAAGAGAGCGCAATCTCTATGCTAAGATTAGCAAGTGTGACTTCTTCCAAAGGCAAGTCCATTATTTAGGCCATGTTATCTCTGAGAACAGAATAGAAATTGACCATGATAAGATCAAACCCGTTATATATTGGCCCACAGCCACGGATGTCATTGGCATTAGATCCCTTGTGGGTTTAGTAGGATATTATAGGAGGTTCATAAAAGGATTTTCTAAGATTGGTCACCCAATCACTTCACTACATAGAAAGGAGGTGAAATTTATTTGGTTAGCGAAATGTGAGGAAAGTTTCCAGCAGCTAAAATACCTCTTAGCACATGCCCATGTACTGAAAATTCCAGACCCAAACAAGGAATTCCTTGTGTGCACAGATTCCTACAAAGACGGACTCGTAGGAGTCCTCATGCAAGAGGGACATGTAATATGTTATGAATCCAGAAAATTGAGTAAACATGAAATAAATTGTGACACATGACCTACAGCTAGCTACCATAGTGCATGCTTTGAAAATGTGGAGGCACTACCTCCTAGGCGTAAGGTTTGTCCTCAAGACAGACCATAGTGGGATGAGGTATTTATTTGACCAACCCAAGCTAAATGCTAGGAAAGATAGGTGGATGGATCTTATTAGTGAGTTTGAATTTGAAATCAAACACATCAAAGAAAAGAAAATCGAGTGGTTGATGCTCTCGGTAGAAATATGAAGGTAATTCATTTAGTAGCCATGAGTACTTGTGAAACAGACCTCAAAAAAAGAGTTCAAAGTGCATAGGAGGTAGATGAGTTCTTCAAAACCATAAAGATACACCTAGAGCAAGAGCTCACCAGGATGAAGTATGAAGGTTATCGACTAACAAGTGATGGCCTACTAACATACAAAGGGAGTTTGTATATCCCAACTTGTGACGCCTTGAAAATTTTTATATTGGATGAACTGCACAAAATACCATATGTTGGTCACCTTGGTTATCAAAAGATGATTACATCCCTTAGGAAAATATTTTATTGGCCAAGAATGAACAAGGATACAGTTGATTATTTGGCTAAATTTCTAGAGTGCCAATAGGTTAAGGTAGATCACCAACACCCGGCAGGGTTGTTGCAACCCCTGCCTATTCCAAAGCGGAAATAGAAAACCATTTCCATCGACTTCATCGCTGGACTACCCAAAACAACCAAATAAAATGATGCCATCATGGTAGTTGTTGGGCAGGCCATTTTGGGAAAAGAACAGTGAGAAGAGAGGAGGTACAGGGAAAACGTGCAGGATCAAGAAGATCAAGAAAGAAGAAATAAGAAATAGGAAAAAATGGGGGATAAGAAATAACATCTAGTGAAAACTCCAAGAAAACCAATCTAGCATGATTTGTATCCATCTCATAATGAGTTTTCACCAACCAAGCATGAGTGGTAGCCAACTCATTATGAACTGGAAAACAAACCTAAGAAAAAGGCATAAATATGTAAAAGATCTGCAAGATTAGAGAGAGGATTCTTAGTAGTTGGTGTTATTGTAGGATGTTGTGTGTGTAAAGAAGCTACCAATGTAAGAAGAAAATTGTATATTAAACATATGTCTTAGCACAAAACGCAAGAAGAATGCCATTAAGATAATAAATAAGAAAATATTTTGTGGACGTAGCCCAAGAGGGGGTGAACCATGGTAACTTTGTGTCTAATTGTGTTGTTGAATGATTATTCATGTATGTCTTGTGTCAATTCTTGCCTTTGCTAGGGATGAATTCTTATCTTCACTGATATTGTTGATAGATTAATGCGCAGTAGATTTAATTGTATGCTTTACCTCTAAGTGGTATGAATATGGACTGATATGTATAAAGAATCACATAACGAGTTTAGGTTACCTAAGATCTAGTGCACAAAAGGGTCATGTAGGTATGACAGAGCGTGTCTCCCTTCTTTCCCTCGTGGCTGCAGAATCTTGGTTCATGTAGTCCCCATAAAGATAACTCGGGTGAGACTTCACCTGCTTTCCAATGATGTTGAAAGGGCATGTATCTATAGGGTTTTGTTGGACTAATTACCTTGAACCTAGTGTATTGAACCTACCTGTATGTGTGCCAACAAATGGTTATGTTTTTGGGACTCGGAAGCTGGGAGTGAGGGAATGTTTTGGAGACCAATGAGGAAGGACATAATTGAATGGTTGGAACAAAAAGAACAAGAATTTTCTCAGAGGGAGAATAAAATCCCTTGCTTAAAGAATAAGAAATGGTTGCAAAGGCATGTGTACATAGACTTGCATGATATCTTTTTCGGTGAATTTCCTAATATTTTATCATAATGGCTAGAAAGGTTTTTGGAAAATACAGGTAGACATAGACCAGTTGCACCAAAGAATTGGATTCTTGAACTAGTGGGATGAGTAAAGTCAGTGGAAAAAATAACTTCACACGCAATTGATTTTTGGCTAGATAGTATATTGGGAGGTTACGTAACAAAATTTTCCATAGACTGTACCCAGGATTACAGTGTCGCAGAAAGAGACTTCTTTAAAGGTCCACGAGGAAGATTCATAAATTTATTGGCTACCTGGATTAAAATGTTGCTATGTGATAAAGAAGTGATGACAATGGATTCAAATAGCTAAAGAACTTTGCATACACTGAGGAACTAGGGTTTGTTGACTAGGAGATGACCTAAGGGTAGGAAAAATGGACAAAGGAAAGGAATATTGAGAATGCAGGAGAAAGAGGAAGGGATATACAAAGGAGAATACAAATTTAGAGTTCTGTGTAGTGGGGGAAGGTACAAGAAGTCAAGAACTGCAGCTAAAGAGGGAGAGCAGCACAGTGAGTACCCAAGACATCACATAGATATTTGTATCATAGAAATACAACAAACAGAGGGAGAAGAAGAAGATATCTAGTTCAGTCCAGTGATAGGGGAACCAATAAGTCCTTCTCGAGTCGATTCCTAGTTCGAAACAGCAACCTCATGTGTGTCGCCTGAATCTGAGACAACATTCGAAGGCCTTTCCAAAGGAAGTGTAATCAGTAAAGGAAGTCAGAGTAGCAATAACCAAATAAATAGTAACAGTACAAATAATCATAATCTATTAATATCACCGGGAAAGGGTCCTACACATAACAATATGGCAGGAGTATATAGTACACTAATATTACCATATTTTAAAGAAATTGGATCAGAAGACCCAAAACAACATATGTTTGTATTTGAAACCGTCTGGACTACAAAGAATGTCCATGGTGATGGTGAAAATATTGCATAGTTGGAAACAAACTTTAGAGGATGTGCGCTAGTTTGGTACATGAAGCTTCAAATTACCACAATACCAGGCCAGACAAGGACTTTAGCAGAGATCACACAGGCATTATTAAAGTAACAAAGTCTAAGTCGGAGTACATTACTGAGCTCAAGGAGATAAAAAAAAGTACATACTGAGTCTGTATGGGAGTTCCAACAAAGATTCAAAGATGTGATGGGGAGGTTAACATTCCAAATACCCAATCAACAACATAGAGAATGGTTCATTGTAGGCTTTCTACCTCACATATGTAGCCCTTTAATACAACAAAAGGTTACATCACAGTTTGAGGCGTTGGAAATTTATATGAAATTGGAAGCCTCTCCGGTCGGAGACAATAACATAATGACACATATTCAAAACCAACTAGTTGCATTAACAATTCAATTGGTAGAAATTACGAAGGGGAAATAGAAATGGGAACAGGTCTAGTGCACCAAGTGCAAGACTAAAGGTCGCCACAAAGATGAATGTCCATCCTGTTAGCACTATAAGTCACCTCTGGATCGTAGCAGAGGTAAGCCCAGTACCCATAATTTTTGGGGTGGATGTTGGTTTAAATGTGGATGGTCGATGGCGAAAACTCAACAACGTGAAAGATGTTCAACACAGAACTAGACGGGAAATGTACAGGGAAGTGACGGCCACATTAACTTCAGTCAGTAAATTGATTTAAAGTGATAGAAGAGGGAAGACTTAGGAGAAAGGGTGAAGGAGACAACTTTGTACATCAGGCCTTCTAGAAACTCAGAGAAGAAAACCCAAGCTCAAGAGCATTCTTGAGCTCAAATTCAAACACCGAAATATGCCTATAAGGGACACANCGGCCTTATTTGTAAAGAAGAAGGATGGCACACTCAAGTTGTGCATAGACTATAGACACTTCAATAAAATGACAATTAAGAATAAGTACCTCTTGCCCAGAATTGATGAGTTATTTGACTAGTTAAGAGCTGCCACCATATTTTCCAAGATTGATCTGAGATCCAGATATCATCAAGTTCACATCAAGGATGAAGACATCTATAAAACTGCCTTTAGGACAAGGTACGGACACTATGAATTTGTGGTGGTTCCATTTAGTCTCACCAATGCACCAGACACCTTCATGTGTTTGATGAACAATGTACTCAACATGTTCTTGGATAGATTTGTATTGTTTTTTATTGATGACATCCTAGTTTACTCAAGGAGTAAGGAAGAGCATGAATAACATCTAAAGTTAGTACTCCAAGTACTAAGAGAGCGCAATCTCTATGCTAAGATTAGCAAGTGTGACTTCTTCCAAAGGCAAGTCCATTATTTAGGCCATGTTATCTCTGAGAACAGAATAGAAATTGACCATGATAAGATCAAACCCGTTATATATTGGCCCACAGCCACGGATGTCATTGGCATTAGATCCCTTGTGGGTTTAGTAGGATATTATAGGAGGTTCATAAAAGGATTTTCTAAGATTGGTCACCCAATCACTTCACTACATAGAAAGGAGGTGAAATTTATTTGGTTAGCGAAATGTGAGGAAATTTTCCAGCAGCTAAAATACCTCTTAGCACATGCCCACGTACTGAAAATTCCAGACCCAAACAAGGAATTCCTTGTGTGCACAGATGCCTACAAAGACGGACTCGTAGGAGTCCTCATGCAAGAGGGACATGTAATATGTTATGAATCCAGAAAATTGAGTAAACATGAAATAAATTTTGACCCATGACCTACAGCTAGCTACCATAGTGCATGCTTTGAAAATGTGGAGGCACTACCTCCTAGGCGGAAGGTTTGTCCTCAAGACAGACCATAGTGGGATGAGATATTTATTTGACCAACCCAAGCTAAATGCTAGTAAAGATAGGTGGATGGATCTTATTAATGAGTTTGAATTTGAAATCAAACACATCAAAGAAAAGAAAATCGAGTGGTTGATCCTCTCGGTAGAAATATGAAGGTAATTCATTTAGTAGCCATGAGTACTTGTGAAACAGACCTCAAAAAAAGAGTTCAAAGTGCATAGGAGGTAGATGAGTTCTTCAAAACCACAAAGATACACCTAGAGCAAGAGCTCACCAGGATGAAGTATGAAGGTTATCGACTAACAAGTGATGGCCTACTAACATANGGTTTAGTAGGATATTATAGGAGGTTCATAAAAGGATTTTCTAAGATTGGTCACCCAATCACTTCACTACATAGAAAGGAGGTGAAATTTATTTGGTTAGCGAAATGTGAGGAAAGTTTCCAGCAGCTAAAATACCTCTTAGCACATGCCCATGTACTGAAAATTCCAGACCCAAACAAGGAATTCCTTGTGTGCACAGATTCCTACAAAGACGGACTCGTAGGAGTCCTCATGCAAGAGGGACATGTAATATGTTATGAATCCAGAAAATTGAGTAAACATGAAATAAATTGTGACACATGACCTACAGCTAGCTACCATAGTGCATGCTTTGAAAATGTGGAGGCACTACCTCCTAGGCGTAAGGTTTGTCCTCAAGACAGACCATAGTGGGATGAGGTATTTATTTGACCAACCCAAGCTAAATGCTAGGAAAGATAGGTGGATGGATCTTATTAGTGAGTTTGAATTTGAAATCAAACACATCAAAGAAAAGAAAATCGAGTGGTTGATGCTCTCGGTAGAAATATGAAGGTAATTCATTTAGTAGCCATGAGTACTTGTGAAACAGACCTCAAAAAAAGAGTTCAAAGTGCATAGGAGGTAGATGAGTTCTTCAAAACCATAAAGATACACCTAGAGCAAGAGCTCACCAGGATGAAGTATGAAGGTTATCGACTAACAAGTGATGGCCTACTAACATACAAAGGGAGTTTGTATATCCCAACTTGTGACGCCTTGAAAATTTTTATATTGGATGAACTGCACAAAATACCATATGTTGGTCACCTTGGTTATCAAAAGATGATTACATCCCTTAGGAAAATATTTTATTGGCCAAGAATGAACAAGGATACAGTTGATTATTTGGCTAAATTTCTAGAGTGCCAATAGGTTAAGGTAGATCACCAACACCCGGCAGGGTTGTTGCAACCCCTGCCTATTCCAAAGCGGAAATAGAAAACCATTTCCATCGACTTCATCGCTGGACTACCCAAAACAACCAAATAAAATGATGCCATCATGGTAGTTGTTGGGCAGGCCATTTTGGGAAAAGAACAGTGAGAAGAGAGGAGGTACAGGGAAAACGTGCAGGATCAAGAAGATCAAGAAAGAAGAAATAAGAAATAGGAAAAAATGGGGGATAAGAAATAACATCTAGTGAAAACTCCAAGAAAACCAATCTAGCATGATTTGTATCCATCTCATAATGAGTTTTCACCAACCAAGCATGAGTGGTAGCCAACTCATTATGAACTGGAAAACAAACCTAAGAAAAAGGCATAAATATGTAAAAGATCTGCAAGATTAGAGAGAGGATTCTTAGTAGTTGGTGTTATTGTAGGATGTTGTGTGTGTAAAGAAGCTACCAATGTAAGAAGAAAATTGTATATTAAACATATGTCTTAGCACAAAACGCAAGAAGAATGCCATTAAGATAATAAATAAGAAAATATTTTGTGGACGTAGCCCAAGAGGGGGTGAACCATGGTAACTTTGTGTCTAATTGTGTTGTTGAATGATTATTCATGTATGTCTTGTGTCAATTCTTGCCTTTGCTAGGGATGAATTCTTATCTTCACTGATATTGTTGATAGATTAATGCGCAGTAGATTTAATTGTATGCTTTACCTCTAAGTGGTATGAATATGGACTGATATGTATAAAGAATCACATAACGAGTTTAGGTTACCTAAGATCTAGTGCACAAAAGGGTCATGTAGGTATGACAGAGCGTGTCTCCCTTCTTTCCCTCGTGGCTGCAGAATCTTGGTTCATGTAGTCCCCATAAAGATAACTCGGGTGAGACTTCACCTGCTTTCCAATGATGTTGAAAGGGCATGTATCTATAGGGTTTTGTTGGACTAATTACCTTGAACCTAGTGTATTGAACCTACCTGTATGTGTGCCAACAAATGGTTATGTTTTTGGGACTCGGAAGCTGGGAGTGAGGGAATGTTTTGGAGACCAATGAGGAAGGACATAATTGAATGGTTGGAACAAAAAGAACAAGAATTTTCTCAGAGGGAGAATAAAATCCCTTGCTTAAAGAATAAGAAATGGTTGCAAAGGCATGTGTACATAGACTTGCATGATATCTTTTTCGGTGAATTTCCTAATATTTTATCATAATGGCTAGAAAGGTTTTTGGAAAATACAGGTAGACATAGACCAGTTGCACCAAAGAATTGGATTCTTGAACTAGTGGGATGAGTAAAGTCAGTGGAAAAAATAACTTCACACGCAATTGATTTTTGGCTAGATAGTATATTGGGAGGTTACGTAACAAAATTTTCCATAGACTGTACCCAGGATTACAGTGTCGCAGAAAGAGACTTCTTTAAAGGTCCACGAGGAAGATTCATAAATTTATTGGCTACCTGGATTAAAATGTTGCTATGTGATAAAGAAGTGATGACAATGGATTCAAATAGCTAAAGAACTTTGCATACACTGAGGAACTAGGGTTTGTTGACTAGGAGATGACCTAAGGGTAGGAAAAATGGACAAAGGAAAGGAATATTGAGAATGCAGGAGAAAGAGGAAGGGATATACAAAGGAGAATACAAATTTAGAGTTCTGTGTAGTGGGGGAAGGTACAAGAAGTCAAGAACTGCAGCTAAAGAGGGAGAGCAGCACAGTGAGTACCCAAGACATCACATAGATATTTGTATCATAGAAATACAACAAACAGAGGGAGAAGAAGAAGATATCTAGTTCAGTCCAGTGATAGGGGAACCAATAAGTCCTTCTCGAGTCGATTCCTAGTTCGAAACAGCAACCTCATGTGTGTCGCCTGAATCTGAGACAACATTCGAAGGCCTTTCCAAAGGAAGTGTAATCAGTAAAGGAAGTCAGAGTAGCAATAACCAAATAAATAGTAACAGTACAAATAATCATAATCTATTAATATCACCGGGAAAGGGTCCTACACATAACAATATGGCAGGAGTATATAGTACACTAATATTACCATATTTTAAAGAAATTGGATCAGAAGACCCAAAACAACATATGTTTGTATTTGAAACCGTCTGGACTACAAAGAATGTCCATGGTGATGGTGAAAATATTGCATAGTTGGAAACAAACTTTAGAGGATGTGCGCTAGTTTGGTACATGAAGCTTCAAATTACCACAATACCAGGCCAGACAAGGACTTTAGCAGAGATCACACAGGCATTATTAAAGTAACAAAGTCTAAGTCGGAGTACATTACTGAGCTCAAGGAGATAAAAAAAAGTACATACTGAGTCTGTATGGGAGTTCCAACAAAGATTCAAAGATGTGATGGGGAGGTTAACATTCCAAATACCCAATCAACAACATAGAGAATGGTTCATTGTAGGCTTTCTACCTCACATATGTAGCCCTTTAATACAACAAAAGGTTACATCACAGTTTGAGGCGTTGGAAATTTATATGAAATTGGAAGCCTCTCCGGTCGGAGACAATAACATAATGACACATATTCAAAACCAACTAGTTGCATTAACAATTCAATTGGTAGAAATTACGAAGGGGAAATAGAAATGGGAACAGGTCTAGTGCACCAAGTGCAAGACTAAAGGTCGCCACAAAGATGAATGTCCATCCTGTTAGCACTATAAGTCACCTCTGGATCGTAGCAGAGGTAAGCCCAGTACCCATAATTTTTGGGGTGGATGTTGGTTTAAATGTGGATGGTCGATGGCGAAAACTCAACAACGTGAAAGATGTTCAACACAGAACTAGACGGGAAATGTACAGGGAAGTGACGGCCACATTAACTTCAGTCAGTAAATTGATTTAAAGTGATAGAAGAGGGAAGACTTAGGAGAAAGGGTGAAGGAGACAACTTTGTACATCAGGCCTTCTAGAAACTCAGAGAAGAAAACCCAAGCTCAAGAGCATTCTTGAGCTCAAATTCAAACACCGAAATATGCCTATAAGGGACACAGTTACAGCTATAGTATGATCAAACCTCCATCATCCTGCAACTACAACAACTTGACTGGATCCTCCATGCTCGAGCCATTCAATGTGAGAGTGGAAAGGGGACACAGGGAAATGCTTAAAACTGACCATGATACTATCATAATCAAACCTACATCATAACAGTATAACGATCCTTGACTGGATCATCCATGCCCGAGTGTTTTAAACAGCTTTTACAGACAAAATGGAAAGAGGGAAGCTAACTTCTATAAACATGAAAGTCTCAAGTCGATTACATAACCAGAGAACAGCTTCGGCAGAACAAAATTACAGATTGGGAGCTTTGCTCAACCAAAGACCCTTATGAAATCATAGAACTCCAACCTATATACTCAAAATACTTTTCCATCCTCAGCAGAGGCGTGCCCAAGCTTCCATGGCACTGCGTCACTTCAGTCAAACTGCTCCTCCAACTTTCTATGCATGCGTTTTCTTCTACCATATGTAACCTTGACTTCTCTACTTCCTCAATGCCAATGCTTTATCAGACTGTGCATGTGATCTCAGACTATCTGTTGATAGTCTGCTTCCACAGTTAGACCATTTTGACTCTCATTCATAGGGGAGATGACGTTTCAAGTACCTCCCCCTACTTTAATAACTGCCTTTCTCAGGATCGAGAAGGCCTGAGTCAACACTGCATCTATAGGAAGTGACGGTCTCTACATTTTTCCATCTGGAGTTGAATTGGATGCTTGCAGGGATGGCTAGGTAGTCGACGTGGATGAGGGTCTAGCGGGGCAATTGACGTGATGGTAGGATACTGGGTGTGCAATGTCTAGGTGGAGGAGACAAGGTGGCTAGGGAGAAATTGTGGGGTGACATAGGTGAGATTTGAGGTGTAATGGGACGGAGGTGATGTGGAGAAAAGTGGTACAGGTGGCAGGAGATGAGAAGGGAAGATACGATAGGTGGGATAGTGAATATAGGACAGGTGTGACGGAGAAAAAGCTATGGGGGAGCGGAAGATGTGGCGGACAGAGCAGAGAGGAGTGGGGGATAGGTGTTGGTGGGATGGTTGTGGAGCGACCACTTGTCGACCTGGGATAGGGCACTACATGTGCATGCAGATATCAAGGCCACAAAAAGCAGTTTAATCATTCCCCTCTTTTGGGCCCAATGTGTGTCTCCGGCTAACACGTAGCGCCTTCACAAAACCATGGTTTCTTCCCCAGCTCACTCTATATTTTTTAACAACCGTCGATCTGGAGCCCGCAGATCTCAGCACCCCAGATCTACGTGCCTCTTGTCACAATGCGCCAAACGGTCACATCAACTCTGGTGGACTTAGGATAAGCACCATTTAGTGGGTTTTTAACCCCATTCTTTGCATTTTTCCACCCAAGGGCCAAATCCAGTGGGGAAAACACCCCATACCATAATATGTGATAACATTAGGCTCCATGGGGGATATATTCCTCCCTGCGAGGCTCTAAGATCTCCTTTTGCAGTTCCAGACGCCTTTTGTTGGGTTATGGAGTCAAGCTCAAAACACTCTGCTGAGGAATATATGTCGAAAAATAAGATGAAAACAAACATATAAGGGCTCCAAGGAGATTATTTATGTACAATCCTAAACTAATCAAACTTTACATGGTGCTAGGTGAAAGAAAATTTCCACCATAGCCAATCAAGTAACTTCCTAAATAGAATCTCCTTCATTCTATCAGTGATTAGTAGTAGATGATGCAACCGTGATAGAAGAACAGTTACACCCTTCAAATTTTCTTCAAAGGCTGAAGCTGAGATAAAATAGGGTGGCTCCAAGACATGAAGGAAATTCCACTCAATGTAATCATTGACAGGCTCATAGAATGAGTGGAAAATTCTCTGAAACTGGTAGCAGAAAACCTACTCTGCTCCACAGCTTCTCATACGTGGTTGAATATCATTGGTAGGAACAGGCGGGTGGGAAGTTGATACAATATTACTGTCCTCATATGATGGTTTCTCACTGACAAGCTTTGAACAGGAGATGAACTGCTCCTCCTGCTACTCCTTTGGTTCGTCTTCTTGGCTCTCCCAAGGGTTAGAGTCATAATCATCATAGACAGGACCTGTGGGAAAGCTCCTTTCTTCAATATATTTCTAAGTGATTTCTGCAGGCCCAGACTGGTTGATTTCCTCATGATAATATCCTTTAAGGAAGAGAGGATAAGGCTCTTCTTTGTTCTCTTGGATATCCTGCATATCCAACTCAGAATCTGATTCATAGTTGTCATATACATGTTGGTTTCTCCTCTAGTCAGCAAACTGTGATATGGGGCTCTGCTGATCTTCTTCGGAATAATCATCAAAGCTTGAGACAGCAGACCCATCAGGAGCAGAATGCAGGGCCTCTACGGCCATGAAATCTTAAATACTACCCTCATCAGTAGGGATGCCAAGAACATCTGCTTCAAGGGTTGGAAAATCCTCTGCACTTTCTACAGATTCCAACCTTTCAAGTTTGGCAGAGAGAGATTTTACCAACTCCATCATCTCACTCAGAGAATCTTCTTCCTCCTGGTCCCCATCCTTACAACTTTCCTCTGATGCAGATGAAAAGGGAAGAGAAATCATTGATTTCTAATCCAAGTCTTCAGGCTCATCCTCACAGACTGCGTAAGAAGCAGCTCTATCTTGAATATAGTCATTGTATCCCTCACAACAATTATGACAAATTAACTCAAAGGGATAAAACTTCTGACAATGAGCATTGAACGATGCATGAAATTCTCCCAAGGAAGAAATGTTATTAGGGGATAAAGAATGATACCACTCATGAGCATCCCCTGCTAAAGAGAACATGAACATCTTCATTAATGCATCCTCATGATGTATCTCCCATTGGTGCATGAGTTCATGAAACTCACTAAGATGATGAGTAGTTTTGTCCTTTTTAAGCTCTCTAAATATAGGCAAATAATCATTCCATTCATTTGGAGCAGGAAAAACATTGGGGAAATCATGAATAGTAGAAAATTAAAGGGAGCAAACCTCTGAGCTAAGATTCTTTCCATTTCGAACCAATGGAGTCGCCAATCGATTCTTCAACCATGGAGTCGCCAAGTGAATGATGCGTAGGATGAGTGTGTATGCTCTTTGTTCACCATCAAAGACCAGATATGATCATTGTGTTCTTTGAGGGGATACCAGGTGTAGCCAGAAGCAACCACACTAAAACAATGGAGTCGTCAGGTGCACAGTTTCAATCTTTGATGTACTAAGTTCTGATGCTCCTTCAGAATCAGTAATCTTTGTCGTTCTCCCGGGGGAAAATCTTCAATTTCGTCCTCGGCAATGGAACCAGAAATGTTGGCACCGAAAGTCACCTCTAGATTGTAGCAGAGGTAAGCCCAATACCCATCAGTTTTTGGGGTGGATGTTGTTTTAAATATGGATGGTCAATGGCCAAAACTCAAAAACATGAAAGATATTCAACACAGAATTGGACAGGAAATGCACAGGGAAGTGAGGGCCACATTAACTTTAGTCAGTAAATTGAGTTAAAGAGAGAGAAGAGGGAAGACTTAGGAGAAAGGGTGAAAGAGACTACTCTAGGCATCAGGCCTTCCAGCAGCTCAGAGAAGAAAACCCAAGCTCAAGAGAATTCTTGAACTCAAGTTCAGACACCGAAATATGTCTACAAGAGACATAGTTACAACTGCAGTATGATCAAACCTCCATCATCCTGCAACTGCAATAGCTTGACTGGATCCTCCATTCCCAAGCTATTCAATGTGAGAAGGAACATATACACAGGGAAATGAATAAACTGACCTTGATACCACTATAATCAAACCTCCATTACAGTAGCATAACAATCCTCAATTGAATCCTCCATGCCCGAGTGTTTTAAACAACTTTTACAGACAAAATGGAAAAGGAAAGGGAGTTGAATTCTATTAACATGAAAGTCTCAAGTAGATTACATAATCAGAGAACATCTCTGGTAGAACAAAATTATAGATTGGGAGCCATGCTCAACCAAAGACCCTTACAAAATCATATAACTCCAACCTTTATACTCAAAATAATTTGCCATCATCAGCAGAGGCGTGCTCGATCTTCCATGGCACTGCGTCGCTTCAATCAGACTGCTCCTGCAACTTTCTCTGCACACGTTTTCCTCTGCCAGATGCAACCTTGACTTCTCTACTTCCTCAGTGCCCTGTTATGTCAGACTATGCACGCAGTCTCTCTATGCACACAATCTCAGACTATCTGTTGACAGTCTGCTTCCCTAGTCAGACCATTCTGACTCTCAATCATGGGGGAGACAATGTTTCAACTACCTCCCCCTACTTCAATAACTTCCTTTCTTGGGATCGGGAAGGATTGAGTCAACACTGCACATGTAGGATGTCGACTGCCTAGCCATCCCTGCAAGCATCCAACTCATCTCTAGATAGCAGAATGCAGAGACTGTCACCTCNGGTTTAGTAGGATATTATAGGAGGTTCATAAAAGGATTTTCTAAGATTGGTCACCCAATCACTTCACTACATAGAAAGGAGGTGAAATTTATTTGGTTAGCGAAATGTGAGGAAAGTTTCCAGCAGCTAAAATACCTCTTAGCACATGCCCATGTACTGAAAATTCCAGACCCAAACAAGGAATTCCTTGTGTGCACAGATTCCTACAAAGACGGACTCGTAGGAGTCCTCATGCAAGAGGGACATGTAATATGTTATGAATCCAGAAAATTGAGTAAACATGAAATAAATTGTGACACATGACCTACAGCTAGCTACCATAGTGCATGCTTTGAAAATGTGGAGGCACTACCTCCTAGGCGTAAGGTTTGTCCTCAAGACAGACCATAGTGGGATGAGGTATTTATTTGACCAACCCAAGCTAAATGCTAGGAAAGATAGGTGGATGGATCTTATTAGTGAGTTTGAATTTGAAATCAAACACATCAAAGAAAAGAAAATCGAGTGGTTGATGCTCTCGGTAGAAATATGAAGGTAATTCATTTAGTAGCCATGAGTACTTGTGAAACAGACCTCAAAAAAAGAGTTCAAAGTGCATAGGAGGTAGATGAGTTCTTCAAAACCATAAAGATACACCTAGAGCAAGAGCTCACCAGGATGAAGTATGAAGGTTATCGACTAACAAGTGATGGCCTACTAACATACAAAGGGAGTTTGTATATCCCAACTTGTGACGCCTTGAAAATTTTTATATTGGATGAACTGCACAAAATACCATATGTTGGTCACCTTGGTTATCAAAAGATGATTACATCCCTTAGGAAAATATTTTATTGGCCAAGAATGAACAAGGATACAGTTGATTATTTGGCTAAATTTCTAGAGTGCCAATAGGTTAAGGTAGATCACCAACACCCGGCAGGGTTGTTGCAACCCCTGCCTATTCCAAAGCGGAAATAGAAAACCATTTCCATCGACTTCATCGCTGGACTACCCAAAACAACCAAATAAAATGATGCCATCATGGTAGTTGTTGGGCAGGCCATTTTGGGAAAAGAACAGTGAGAAGAGAGGAGGTACAGGGAAAACGTGCAGGATCAAGAAGATCAAGAAAGAAGAAATAAGAAATAGGAAAAAATGGGGGATAAGAAATAACATCTAGTGAAAACTCCAAGAAAACCAATCTAGCATGATTTGTATCCATCTCATAATGAGTTTTCACCAACCAAGCATGAGTGGTAGCCAACTCATTATGAACTGGAAAACAAACCTAAGAAAAAGGCATAAATATGTAAAAGATCTGCAAGATTAGAGAGAGGATTCTTAGTAGTTGGTGTTATTGTAGGATGTTGTGTGTGTAAAGAAGCTACCAATGTAAGAAGAAAATTGTATATTAAACATATGTCTTAGCACAAAACGCAAGAAGAATGCCATTAAGATAATAAATAAGAAAATATTTTGTGGACGTAGCCCAAGAGGGGGTGAACCATGGTAACTTTGTGTCTAATTGTGTTGTTGAATGATTATTCATGTATGTCTTGTGTCAATTCTTGCCTTTGCTAGGGATGAATTCTTATCTTCACTGATATTGTTGATAGATTAATGCGCAGTAGATTTAATTGTATGCTTTACCTCTAAGTGGTATGAATATGGACTGATATGTATAAAGAATCACATAACGAGTTTAGGTTACCTAAGATCTAGTGCACAAAAGGGTCATGTAGGTATGACAGAGCGTGTCTCCCTTCTTTCCCTCGTGGCTGCAGAATCTTGGTTCATGTAGTCCCCATAAAGATAACTCGGGTGAGACTTCACCTGCTTTCCAATGATGTTGAAAGGGCATGTATCTATAGGGTTTTGTTGGACTAATTACCTTGAACCTAGTGTATTGAACCTACCTGTATGTGTGCCAACAAATGGTTATGTTTTTGGGACTCGGAAGCTGGGAGTGAGGGAATGTTTTGGAGACCAATGAGGAAGGACATAATTGAATGGTTGGAACAAAAAGAACAAGAATTTTCTCAGAGGGAGAATAAAATCCCTTGCTTAAAGAATAAGAAATGGTTGCAAAGGCATGTGTACATAGACTTGCATGATATCTTTTTCGGTGAATTTCCTAATATTTTATCATAATGGCTAGAAAGGTTTTTGGAAAATACAGGTAGACATAGACCAGTTGCACCAAAGAATTGGATTCTTGAACTAGTGGGATGAGTAAAGTCAGTGGAAAAAATAACTTCACACGCAATTGATTTTTGGCTAGATAGTATATTGGGAGGTTACGTAACAAAATTTTCCATAGACTGTACCCAGGATTACAGTGTCGCAGAAAGAGACTTCTTTAAAGGTCCACGAGGAAGATTCATAAATTTATTGGCTACCTGGATTAAAATGTTGCTATGTGATAAAGAAGTGATGACAATGGATTCAAATAGCTAAAGAACTTTGCATACACTGAGGAACTAGGGTTTGTTGACTAGGAGATGACCTAAGGGTAGGAAAAATGGACAAAGGAAAGGAATATTGAGAATGCAGGAGAAAGAGGAAGGGATATACAAAGGAGAATACAAATTTAGAGTTCTGTGTAGTGGGGGAAGGTACAAGAAGTCAAGAACTGCAGCTAAAGAGGGAGAGCAGCACAGTGAGTACCCAAGACATCACATAGATATTTGTATCATAGAAATACAACAAACAGAGGGAGAAGAAGAAGATATCTAGTTCAGTCCAGTGATAGGGGAACCAATAAGTCCTTCTCGAGTCGATTCCTAGTTCGAAACAGCAACCTCATGTGTGTCGCCTGAATCTGAGACAACATTCGAAGGCCTTTCCAAAGGAAGTGTAATCAGTAAAGGAAGTCAGAGTAGCAATAACCAAATAAATAGTAACAGTACAAATAATCATAATCTATTAATATCACCGGGAAAGGGTCCTACACATAACAATATGGCAGGAGTATATAGTACACTAATATTACCATATTTTAAAGAAATTGGATCAGAAGACCCAAAACAACATATGTTTGTATTTGAAACCGTCTGGACTACAAAGAATGTCCATGGTGATGGTGAAAATATTGCATAGTTGGAAACAAACTTTAGAGGATGTGCGCTAGTTTGGTACATGAAGCTTCAAATTACCACAATACCAGGCCAGACAAGGACTTTAGCAGAGATCACACAGGCATTATTAAAGTAACAAAGTCTAAGTCGGAGTACATTACTGAGCTCAAGGAGATAAAAAAAAGTACATACTGAGTCTGTATGGGAGTTCCAACAAAGATTCAAAGATGTGATGGGGAGGTTAACATTCCAAATACCCAATCAACAACATAGAGAATGGTTCATTGTAGGCTTTCTACCTCACATATGTAGCCCTTTAATACAACAAAAGGTTACATCACAGTTTGAGGCGTTGGAAATTTATATGAAATTGGAAGCCTCTCCGGTCGGAGACAATAACATAATGACACATATTCAAAACCAACTAGTTGCATTAACAATTCAATTGGTAGAAATTACGAAGGGGAAATAGAAATGGGAACAGGTCTAGTGCACCAAGTGCAAGACTAAAGGTCGCCACAAAGATGAATGTCCATCCTGTTAGCACTATAAGTCACCTCTGGATCGTAGCAGAGGTAAGCCCAGTACCCATAATTTTTGGGGTGGATGTTGGTTTAAATGTGGATGGTCGATGGCGAAAACTCAACAACGTGAAAGATGTTCAACACAGAACTAGACGGGAAATGTACAGGGAAGTGACGGCCACATTAACTTCAGTCAGTAAATTGATTTAAAGTGATAGAAGAGGGAAGACTTAGGAGAAAGGGTGAAGGAGACAACTTTGTACATCAGGCCTTCTAGAAACTCAGAGAAGAAAACCCAAGCTCAAGAGCATTCTTGAGCTCAAATTCAAACACCGAAATATGCCTATAAGGGACACAATTACAGCTATAGTATGATCAAACCTCCATCATCCTGCAACTACAACAACTTGATTGGATCCTCCATGCTCGAGCCATTCAATGTGAGAGTGGAAAGGGGACATAGGGAAATGCTTAAAACTGACCATGATACTATCATAATCAAACCTACATCATAACAGTATAACGATCCTTGACTGGATCATCCATGCCCGAGTGTTTTAAACATATTTTACAGACAAAATGGAAAGAGGGAAGCTAACTTTGATAAACATGAAAGTCTCAAGTCGATTACATAACCAGAGAACAGCTTTGGCAGAACAAAATTACAGATTGGGAGCTTTGCTCAACCAAAGACCCTTATGAAATCATAGAACTCCAACCTATATACTCAAAATACTTTGCCATCCTCAGTAGAGGCGTGCCCAAGCTTCCATGGCACTGCGTCGCTTCAGTCAAACTGCTCCTCCATCTTTCTCTGCATGCGTTTTCTTCTACCATATGTAACCTTGACTTCTCTACTTCCTCAATGCCAATGCTTTGTTAGACTGTGCATGTGATCTCAGACTATCTGTTGATAGTCTACTTCCACAGTTAGACCATTTTGACTCTCATTCATAGGGGAGACGACGTTTCAAGTACCTCCCCCTACTTTAATAACTGCCTTTCTCAGGATCGAGAAGGCCTGAGTCAACACTGCATCTATAGGAAGTGAAGGTCTCTACATTTTTCCATCTGGAGCTGAATTGGATGCTTGCAGGGATGGCTAGGCAGTCGACGTGGATGAGGGTCTGGCGGGGCAATTGACGTGATGGTAGGATACTGGGTGTGCAATGGCTAGGTGGAGGAGACAAGGTGGCTAGGGAGAAATTGTGGGGTGACATAGGTGAGAATTGAGGTGTAATGGGACGGAGGTGATGTGGAGAAAAGTGGTACAAGTGGCAGGAGATGAGAAGGGAAGATACGATAGGTGGGATAGTTAATATAGGATAGGTGTGAGGGAGAAAAAGCTATGGGGGAGCGGAATATGTGGCGGACAGAGCAGAGAGAAGGAGTGGGGGATAGGTGTTGGCGGGATGGTTGTGGAGCGACCACTTGTCGACCTGGGATAGGGAACTACATGTGCATGCAGATATCAGGGCCGCAAAAAGCAGTTTAATCATTCCCCTCTTTTGGGCCCAATGTGTGTCTCCGGCTAACACGTAGCGCCTTCACAAAACCATGGTTTCTTCCCCAGCTCACTCTATATTTTTTAACAACCGTCGATCTGGAGCCCGCAGATCTCAGCACCCCAGATCTACGTGCCTCTTGTCACAACGCGCCAAATGGTCACATCAACTCCGGCGGACTTAGGATAAGCACCATTTAGTGGGTTTTTAACCCCATTCTTTGCATTTTTCCACCCAATGGCCAAATCCAGTAGGGAAAACACCCCATACCATAATATGTGATAACATTAGGCTCGATGGGGGATAGATTCCTCCCTGCGAGGCTCTAAGATCTCCTTTTGCAGTTCCAGACGCCTTTTGTTGGGTTATGGAGTCAAGCTCAAAACACTCTACTGAGGAATATATGTCGAAAAATAAGATGAAAACAAACATATAAGGGCTCCAAGGAGCTTATTTATGTACAATCCTAAACTAATCAAACTTTACATGGTGCTAGGTGAAAGAAAATTTCCACCATAGCCAATCAAGTAACTTCCTAAACAGAATCTCCTTCATTCTATCAGTGATTAGTAGTAGATGATGCAACCGTGATAGAAGAACAGTTACATCCTTCAAATTTTCTTCAAAGGATGAAGCTGAGATAAAATAGGGTGGCTCCAAGACATGAAGGAAATGCCACTCAATGTAATCATTGACAGGCTCATAGAATGAGTGGAAAATTCTCTGAAACTGGTAGTAGAAAACCTACTCTGCTCCACAGCTTCTCATACGTGGTTGAATATCATTGGTAGGAACAGGCGGGNGTAGCGCCTTCACAAAACCATGGTTTCTTCCCCAGCTCACTCTATATTTTTTAACAACCGTCGATCTGGAGCCCGCAGATCTCAGCACCCCAGATCTACGTGCCTCTTGTCACAATGCGCCAAACGGTCACATCAACTCTGGTGGACTTAGGATAAGCACCATTTAGTGGGTTTTTAACCCCATTCTTTGCATTTTTCCACCCAAGGGCCAAATCCAGTGGGGAAAACACCCCATACCATAATATGTGATAACATTAGGCTCCATGGGGGATATATTCCTCCCTGCGAGGCTCTAAGATCTCCTTTTGCAGTTCCAGACGCCTTTTGTTGGGTTATGGAGTCAAGCTCAAAACACTCTGCTGAGGAATATATGTCGAAAAATAAGATGAAAACAAACATATAAGGGCTCCAAGGAGATTATTTATGTACAATCCTAAACTAATCAAACTTTACATGGTGCTAGGTGAAAGAAAATTTCCACCATAGCCAATCAAGTAACTTCCTAAATAGAATCTCCTTCATTCTATCAGTGATTAGTAGTAGATGATGCAACCGTGATAGAAGAACAGTTACACCCTTCAAATTTTCTTCAAAGGCTGAAGCTGAGATAAAATAGGGTGGCTCCAAGACATGAAGGAAATTCCACTCAATGTAATCATTGACAGGCTCATAGAATGAGTGGAAAATTCTCTGAAACTGGTAGCAGAAAACCTACTCTGCTCCACAGCTTCTCATACGTGGTTGAATATCATTGGTAGGAACAGGCGGGTGGGAAGTTGATACAATATTACTGTCCTCATATGATGGTTTCTCACTGACAAGCTTTGAACAGGAGATGAACTGCTCCTCCTGCTACTCCTTTGGTTCGTCTTCTTGGCTCTCCCAAGGGTTAGAGTCATAATCATCATAGACAGGACCTGTGGGAAAGCTCCTTTCTTCAATATATTTCTAAGTGATTTCTGCAGGCCCAGACTGGTTGATTTCCTCATGATAATATCCTTTAAGGAAGAGAGGATAAGGCTCTTCTTTGTTCTCTTGGATATCCTGCATATCCAACTCAGAATCTGATTCATAGTTGTCATATACATGTTGGTTTCTCCTCTAGTCAGCAAACTGTGATATGGGGCTCTGCTGATCTTCTTCGGAATAATCATCAAAGCTTGAGACAGCAGACCCATCAGGAGCAGAATGCAGGGCCTCTACGGCCATGAAATCTTAAATACTACCCTCATCAGTAGGGATGCCAAGAACATCTGCTTCAAGGGTTGGAAAATCCTCTGCACTTTCTACAGATTCCAACCTTTCAAGTTTGGCAGAGAGAGATTTTACCAACTCCATCATCTCACTCAGAGAATCTTCTTCCTCCTGGTCCCCATCCTTACAACTTTCCTCTGATGCAGATGAAAAGGGAAGAGAAATCATTGATTTCTAATCCAAGTCTTCAGGCTCATCCTCACAGACTGCGTAAGAAGCAGCTCTATCTTGAATATAGTCATTGTATCCCTCACAACAATTATGACAAATTAACTCAAAGGGATAAAACTTCTGACAATGAGCATTGAACGATGCATGAAATTCTCCCAAGGAAGAAATGTTATTAGGGGATAAAGAATGATACCACTCATGAGCATCCCCTGCTAAAGAGAACATGAACATCTTCATTAATGCATCCTCATGATGTATCTCCCATTGGTGCATGAGTTCATGAAACTCACTAAGATGATGAGTAGTTTTGTCCTTTTTAAGCTCTCTAAATATAGGCAAATAATCATTCCATTCATTTGGAGCAGGAAAAACATTGGGGAAATCATGAATAGTAGAAAATTAAAGGGAGCAAACCTCTGAGCTAAGATTCTTTCCATTTCGAACCAATGGAGTCGCCAATCGATTCTTCAACCATGGAGTCGCCAAGTGAATGATGCGTAGGATGAGTGTGTATGCTCTTTGTTCACCATCAAAGACCAGATATGATCATTGTGTTCTTTGAGGGGATACCAGGTGTAGCCAGAAGCAACCACACTAAAACAATGGAGTCGTCAGGTGCACAGTTTCAATCTTTGATGTACTAAGTTCTGATGCTCCTTCAGAATCAGTAATCTTTGTCGTTCTCCCGGGGGAAAATCTTCAATTTCGTCCTCGGCAATGGAACCAGAAATGTTGGCACCGAAAGTCACCTCTAGATTGTAGCAGAGGTAAGCCCAATACCCATCAGTTTTTGGGGTGGATGTTGTTTTAAATATGGATGGTCAATGGCCAAAACTCAAAAACATGAAAGATATTCAACACAGAATTGGACAGGAAATGCACAGGGAAGTGAGGGCCACATTAACTTTAGTCAGTAAATTGAGTTAAAGAGAGAGAAGAGGGAAGACTTAGGAGAAAGGGTGAAAGAGACTACTCTAGGCATCAGGCCTTCCAGCAGCTCAGAGAAGAAAACCCAAGCTCAAGAGAATTCTTGAACTCAAGTTCAGACACCGAAATATGTCTACAAGAGACATAGTTACAACTGCAGTATGATCAAACCTCCATCATCCTGCAACTGCAATAGCTTGACTGGATCCTCCATTCCCAAGCTATTCAATGTGAGAAGGAACATATACACAGGGAAATGAATAAACTGACCTTGATACCACTATAATCAAACCTCCATTACAGTAGCATAACAATCCTCAATTGAATCCTCCATGCCCGAGTGTTTTAAACAACTTTTACAGACAAAATGGAAAAGGAAAGGGAGTTGAATTCTATTAACATGAAAGTCTCAAGTAGATTACATAATCAGAGAACATCTCTGGTAGAACAAAATTATAGATTGGGAGCCATGCTCAACCAAAGACCCTTACAAAATCATATAACTCCAACCTTTATACTCAAAATAATTTGCCATCATCAGCAGAGGCGTGCTCGATCTTCCATGGCACTGCGTCGCTTCAATCAGACTGCTCCTGCAACTTTCTCTGCACACGTTTTCCTCTGCCAGATGCAACCTTGACTTCTCTACTTCCTCAGTGCCCTGTTATGTCAGACTATGCACGCAGTCTCTCTATGCACACAATCTCAGACTATCTGTTGACAGTCTGCTTCCCTAGTCAGACCATTCTGACTCTCAATCATGGGGGAGACAATGTTTCAACTACCTCCCCCTACTTCAATAACTTCCTTTCTTGGGATCGGGAAGGATTGAGTCAACACTGCACATGTAGGATGTCGACTGCCTAGCCATCCCTGCAAGCATCCAACTCATCTCTAGATAGCAGAATGCAGAGACTGTCACCTCTTACAGATGTAGTGTTGACTTGGGCCTTCCTGATCCCGAGAAAGACAGTTATTGAAGTAGGGGGAGGTAGTTGAAATGTCGTCTCCCTCATGAATGGGAGTCAGAACGGTCTGACTAGGGAAGAAGACTGTCGGTAGATAGTCTGAGATCGCGTGCACAGTCTGATAGAACAGGGCACTAAGGAAGCAGAGAAGTCAAGGTGTGTCTGGCAGAGGAAAACATGTGTAGAGAAAGCTGCAGGAGAAGTCTAATTGAAGCAACGCAGTGCCATGGAAGCTCGAGCATGCCTCTGTTGAGGATGGTGAATTATTTTGAGTATATAGGTTGGAGTTCTATGATTCTGTAAGGGTCTTTGGTTGAGCAGAACTCCCAATCTATAATTTTGTTCTTCCAGATTGTTCTCTAGTTATGTAATCGACTTGAGACTTTCATTTTAATAGAATTCAACTCCCTTTCCTTTTCCATTTTTTCTGTAAAAGTTGTTTAAAACACTCGGGCATGGAGGATCCAGTCAAGGATCATTATGTTGTTGTAATGGAGGTTTGATTACAATGGTATCATGATCAGTTTTATTCATTTCCCTATGTATATGTTCCTTCTCACATTGAATAGCTCAGGCATGGAGGATCCAGTTGAGCTATTGCAGTTGCAAGATGATGGAGGTTTGATCATACTGCAGCTGTAATTGTGTCCCTTGTAGACATATTTCGGTGTCTTAACTTGAGTTCAAGAATGCTCTTGAGATTGGGTTTTCTTCTTTGAGCTGCTGGAAGGCCTGATGCCCAGAGCAGTCTCTTTCACCCTTTCTCCTAAGTATTCCCTCGGCTCTTGCTTTAACTCAATTTACTGACTAAAGTTAATGTGGCCCTCACTTCCCTGTGCATTTCCCGTCCAGTTCTATGTTGAATATCTTTCATGTTGTTAATTTTTGGCCATTGACCATCCATATTTAAACCAACATCCACCCCAAAAACTGATGGGTATCAGGCTTACCTCTGCTGCAATCCAGAGGTGACTTCCAGTGCCAACACATCCTTTGCGTAGTACTTATCAAATAGAGCACCAAACCCACTACCAAGAGGAATATACTACGAGATATGAAATAAATGGGGACACAACCCCCATGAGTGCCAGTTATTATAGAAATATCAAAGCACCCCAAGAAGCTTATTCTGTAGCTTTTGAAAATCAGTGGGACATGAAGAAAAGGATTGTCATGCATTTGATCTAATGAGGGAGTGCACATCAGACATGTATAGAATTTAGGAAGAGAATGTTGCGATAGAAGGAGGAGGGAAGTATAATAATCCAAGAGGATTTAATCAAGGAAACCGAAGTGGATTCGACAGGGGTTGAGGTTGAATAAACTTTGGGAGAGGAGGATGAGGCCCATAATATGATATAACTGTAACCAATTAGGACACCTAGTGCAAGATTGCCAAAATCCCTGCACAACATGCACTTACTGTCGGGCATTACAACATGCGACAAAGGACTATCCACAAATCCTGAAAAAATGGCAGGCCAGAGGGAACCAAAACCAAAACCCGAACATTCAAAAGATATCTATCGAGATACGGAATGAAGGACCCAAAATAGTAGTCGTTATGCGTGGAGGAACTAAAACGGGAATGGATGCAACCAATGTAATTAGACCATTGTATATTGAACATACATTGTAGTGTAGAGCCCAAGCAGAATGACATTAAGATAATAAAGAAGAAAATATTTTGTGGACATAGACCAGGAAGGGGTGAACCACGGTAACTTTGTGTCTAATTGTGTTGTCGAATGATTATTCATGTATGTATTGTGTCAATTATTTCCTTTGTTAAATGGATGAATTCTTATCTTCACTGATATTGTTGATACATTAATGCATAGTAGATTTAATTGTATGCTTTACCTCTAAGTGGTGTGAATATGGACTAATATGTATAAAGAATCATGTAACGAGTCTAGGTTACCTAGTATCAAGTGCACAAAAGGATCATGTAGGTATGACAGAGTGTGTCTTCCTTCTTTATCTCACTGTTGCAGAACCTTGGTTCTTGTAGCCCCCATAAAGATACCTCGGGTGAGGCTTTGCCTACTTGCAGGTGATGTTGAAAGGGTTGGTATTTGTAGTGTTTTGTTGGACTAATTACCTTGAACTCAGGGTCTTGAACCTACCTGCATGTGCGCCAACAATAGTTGTCGATGCAAGGTTTCCCACTTCATTCTGGTAAAATCCACTTGAAAGGAAATAGACATTGCCAGAATATTCATGAAATAAATATTCATACTGCATGGGATGCCCAAGAAAATTATATCTAATAGGGATGCCAAATTCACCTCAAAATTTTGGAAGTCCTTGTTAATTGGTTGTGGAACACAACTGTTGTTTAGTACAACCTACTACCCGCAAACTGATGGAAAAACAGATAAGTTGAACCAAATATTAGAAGACATGTTAAGGATGCATGTAATGCATCAACCCAGGAAATGGGAAGAGTATATACCCCTGGTAGAATTTGCCTACAATAATGGATACCAAGAATCCTTGAAAATGGCCCCTTTTGAGGCCCTCTATGGCAGAAAATGAAATATTCCAATAGGTTGTGATAATCCAATAGACAGGGCTACCCTTGGGCTTGAAATGTTAATGGAACTAGAGAAACAAATGACCCAGATAAAGATAAATATGAAGGTGGCCCAAGACCGGCAGAAGACTTATGCAAATAAGAAAATAAGTCATAAAGAATTTAAAATAGGATATCATGTGTATCTCTGAATCAAACTAAGGAGAATATCCTTAAGAATGGGAGCGTGTGCTAAGATAGTGCCCATATTTTGTGGCCCTTTTGAAATTTTGGACAGAGTGGGTGGGACCTGTAGCTTATAAACTAGCCTTGCCCCCCACAGTGAAAGAACATAATGTGTTCCATGTTTCCTTATTAAAGAGATATATACATGATGTTACTCACATAATTGATTGGTTTGTGATACAGGTGGAGCCAGAGGGAGATTTCCAACTAGATTTGCAGTGTATCCTAAGTAGGAGAGAGATCCCTCTCAGGAACAAAACCATTACCCAGGTCAAGGTGCATGGGAAACACTTTGGTCCTGATGAAGTGATTAGGGAAATGGAGGATGCCATGAAACAGGCATACCCTTTTTTTTTCATTGTTGAATATGGAATTTTTGTGTTAAATAGAACACTGAGGGTGGTGTTCCTTTAAGGTGGAGGGGATTGTAACACTTTGTTTTCCCCAATCTGTAATTATAATTGTTATTATGGAAAAAAAATAAGCCTACCCATGGGTGATCAAGGATAAACAATGGACCTTGATATATTTTGTAATATGTGTGTG